>PEIA01006794.1:7965-24832 GCA_003613005.1 Prototheca ciferrii
GAGCCGAAACCGCTCGCGAGCCCGAGTGCTCCCCCTCTTGCCTCGCTCCTCCACCCTTCCCGCCTCCCGCTTTTTCGTCCGCGGGCGACCAATAAATTCCCTGGACGCAGCGCGGCAGCCGTGGTCTGCGTCGGCTCCCTTCCGCGCCTCCCTCACCGCCCTCTCGCTCCGCGCCCCGGGCTCGGCGCACGGGTCGATTTTGCAATTGCGGAGCCGCGATCGCCCCAAACACGCGCAAGGCTTCTCGGGATAGGTTTCGTGCTGTGCAGGACGGGAGAAAGAGCGCATGGTGGTCTAGAGCGACCTCGGAAGCTTCGGTGGAGGAGTTCGAGGTGGGGTGCGGAAGGGGTGCCGGGTCCGGCCGCTGACGGAGGCGGCCGGCCGCGCGGTGCGTGCCTCGTCAGCGATGACCTCCGGTAGCGGCTCGGCGGGGTGGGGGGGGGGTCGCGCGCGCGCCGCGGGGGTCGAGATTACGCGATACAAGCTTTTTTGGTGGCCTCTACCGCTCTAACCATCACTTTGCAAACTCGTGTTAAGTTGTTAGGAAATGAAATGCCGCGACGCCGCGGGGCGCCTTGTTTGGGGACTCTGCGACCATTCTCCCGCGCGATGAGTGCGGTTCGAGTGCCGACCGGCGATTGGGACAGAATCCTTCTCCGGGCCTCCCGCACGCCAGAGGTGTACGTTCGCGGACGCATTCTGAAAGAATTTCGAATCTGCACCGAAGAAACTAGCCGAAGAATTTGCGGCCTTTTTTTCCACCTTTTCTCCCCCCGCGAGCTCCGTTTCCCGTCCTCCTCTTCCTCCTTCCCTTCGAAGGCCGCGCGGGGAGGGACGCGGGAGGGGCTAAAGGGAGCGGCTGCAGCCTCCGTCAAGTTGCGACCTTTGCTCGCGCATCGCACCACGTTTGTCACCAAACGATTCTCAAAGCCAAAGGCCCACGCGCTTGCAAATAGCTAGGGTGCTGAGCTTCTGGACCTCCTTTCCCTGCCGTCGCGGGAAGTGGCTTCCCGCGGTTCTTGCCTTCGTCAGACGCCGCCGGCGCGCCGGACACTTCTGGCGGTGCTGTCGGGGGCAGCCCCAGCGCCTGTCCGGGATTGTTGCCAACGCTCGCAAGTCTCGAAGCAACGCTGGCGCGTGCCTCTTGTGGACAAGCGGGCGAAGGCGCGGGGCGGTTTGCTGCGCCCGCGATGCCCGCGGAGGTGGGCTCGCTGTGGGCCGCAGAGCTCGCCGGGTGCATCGTACGGCGGCAACCTCCGCCGCTTCCCATCCGCGATGCGTTGAAGCAAGCGCTTCCAGGAGCTAAAGAGTTGTGGTGCGTTTGCTAGGGTGTTGGGGGGGGGGGAGCGCGAACAACTGCGTGGAAGATCCGCGCGCGCAAGGGAGGGTCGGCACGTACCCTCGGTCGTATACCGAGGGTCGCGCGATGAAACGAGGGCTCTGCGCGTGGATCGCCCTTTCTGCTCCGACGCCTTCGATTTTTACCATACAAGCTTCCCTACAAGGGTTGGTAGACATGTCGAGGCTCACACCGGGAGAACAGTAGGTGGGATTGGGTGCCGCGCCTCGTCGGCGCACGCCGGGCGGACCATTCCCGGACATGGAGCATCCGGGCGCCGCGCTGGCCGTGGGAGCGGATCGTTGTGGCGGGGTAGGGCGTAAGGGGAGCAGGGGCGCGTCCGGGGGCCAGCGAGGATAGGCGCTTCCGGAGCCACTGGGAGCCTAGGAGGCCGGAGGAAAATGGACGGCAGGGGACGCTGCGCTCGCTTCGGGCCTTCTCGAGACACTCTGTGCCTTCTCAGCGACAATACTAGGCGATGCTTGCTGCAAGTACGGTCGCGGGCCTTCTCTCCGAGTTTCGAGGAGGGCAATTGCGCTCGGCGGAACCACGATCGCCCGTCCGCGCGCGTCGCTCACGCTGGCCTCAGCGGGGACCGGAACTCAATTAGCCGACGCGCGCGGTCCGGGCCGAGGTCGAGGGGAGATGGGGGGGGGGGGAGGGGGGAGGGAGGGGCTCGAGGGCGGGTGCAGCCGACGTGCGCCGCCTTGTCTCGCTATTGGGAAGGGCGCTATTGGGGTGGCCCCTGCCGGCGCGCATGCGGGGGGTGGGAGGGGGGGAGGGTGGCGCGGGGAGGTTTGGACTTGGCCAGGGTCCATGAATCCCAGACTCGGGTCTGTGCGGCTGGAAGGCGTCACGTTTGCTGGCGGGAGTGCAAGAGCGAGGCTTTCACACGTTGCTACGAGGAGCGATCGAGCGGATGCGTCGCGGGACGTCTGCAAGCGACAGCACGGAATAGTTGGCCCTGTTGCACCTCGTCCATCCCCGTGGAAGGGGGGAGGGCAGGTGTGGATGGTGAGTGCGGGGCGTGGGGGGCAGTCATGCGACATTCTAGCTTCGCTGGACACCGCGAGCACGTGTTGGGTGCTTTAGAGAAGCAATCACGGATTCAGCAGTTCTGGCGCTCGCTGGGTCGTCACATCGACTCTTCACTCTGTTTTGAACTTCTTGGCGACCAGTCCAACCCTACACCTCTCCCCCTTTCGTTTCCGCTTCTCGTCTCGCCTCTGTCGCCTTCGACTTTGCCTTGCCTCTCCGCACGCGCCTCTGCAGCGCAGTTCAACACTCTTTTCTTTTGTCACCCCCGCAGGTTTGTGCTCGAAGACGGCGTTTCTGGCGTTCCCATGGCCATGGACGCTCTTCATTTTTCCTTGCAGTCCTGCAGGCCTATCTCTCTTCCGTCTGCTTGGAGTCCGTCGTTGGTTCGGTCGGTTCGATCACCCACCGAACAATCGTCTTCATCAATCACCGTCGATGCGGCGTCTGGGGACTGCATGGTGATCGCCGAAGGTGTTGATGCAGGGTCTCGGTACGAGGAGTGGAGCTGGATGCGTTCTCGTTTCGACCTCGGCTGGCTCGCCGCCGTTCCACTCGTTGAGATGACCATTCTAGACACTACCGGTACATCGGACGAAACATACATGGATGCGGCAATCGATGCGGAGCTTGAGCGCATCCAGAACGGCGTCGCCGATGACGGCCTGAGTGCCCATTATGATGGCTTGGCTCACATCCTGTCGAGGCCCCCTCTTGGCGGTGATCGCGGGACTCGATCGCCCGACACCGGCGGGGTGTGTGACGGTTCCAATCCTTTGCATGCCAATGACTTTACCGAGTCGTGCAGTCCGGGTCTCATCCGCGTTCCGGCCAGTTCAGGTCGTGGGCGCACCATCGGCGTCATGCTTGTGGCCGGCGAACAAAGCGCTCCCCGTCCAAACCTGGCCTGGCTGCGCAACTGGGGCGTCGAGATGGCGTCGGAAATCGGCAAGGCTGGCGGGGATTGCTTGGAAAACCTACTGACGCGCTTCGGCGTCATGGCGCTTGAGAGCTCGGACTCGCGAGACCTCGCGCGCGCCATCGTCCGGTTCAGCGGTGAGATCGCGGACGCGGACGTCATCGCTGCCATGTCGATCGGGGAATCGTTCTCCAACATGCATGCGGAGGCTTGTGCCCCCGACGGATCGTGCTTGGAGTCTTGGTCGGACCGAGACGCCGGCACCCACCTCTGGGGGAACCACATCAGCAGCGGTGGCGGCGTGGGCTGCGACGACCGCGCCCGGGCGTCGCCGGGTATCGTGTCCGACGACAACGTGGTGTCAGAACACTGGTCTGATGCGGATCCGAACGATCCCCTTACCGCGGTCTTCTTCGCGGATGAGGATATTGGAGAAAAGCTTGAAGTCTCCCCGGCCGCGACCGATGCGGTCGAGTCGCCCCAAGCCCGACCCAGCCTCGATTGCTCGTCCCCGCGTTCTCCAAAGAACGCCAGGGCGGATTCCGTTGAGCAAGGAGGACAACAGAAGAAGCGCTGCTCGAACGCAATCTCGTCTCGCCCCCCTCTCCCCGAATCTTCCCTGCTGCACGCGACTTCGCTCGGCTCAGCGGACGGCACCGTCCCCACGAGCTCGGCGAGCGCTTCGCTCGGACCACGGTTCTCAAACTCCTCGCGACCGATGTCGCACGGATCGTTCGAATCACAGGACGTTATCGTCCGCCACAGTTCCGAGCTCTCCATCTCCGGCGTCCGCTCTCTTTCCTTCGTCTCAACCTCCCCCACCTCCGCGAACCCCCCGCCGGAAACCGACGCGCCCTTCAGCCCCCCCAGCGACGACGTCGATCTGGGGGTCGGATGTACGGCAGATCCGGTCGTGCGGGTCGCGTTCCGTGCGCCTTTGCAAACGCGCGCGGTCGTGGAACCAAGGCTTCAGCTCGCCGCGCCTGCCTACCGAGACGAAGACGCAGAGTGCGTTACAACGCCGGTCGCACGCGAGGGACCTTTTTCCAGCGGACAGCCCGCATTTCCGGTTGAAATCGGAGGCGTGGTTTCGCCGTTCAGTACTTTATACCACTCCACTGGCAAAAGCGCCAAACTCTCCATTGACGCAACCGCTGCGAGGTTGCCCTCCATCAACGTGGCTGCTTCCGCCTCCGAGGCAGCTTCATCTGTACCGCAGGCGTCCACGCCGGATCTCGCTTCGGTCCCGCCGCTGATGCTGACCGGCACGTCCAACTCTATCAGTGGGATCTCGCCCTCATCCTCGTCGTTCGCGACCTCTCGGTCCTCCCAGATTGTGCCGCTCGTCAGTCGTGACTTGCTGGCGGAGCGGGCGCCTTCGTCTCCAGTCCTTTGCTCTGCCGACACTTTCAGCGGCCTCCCTCGCATCTTTTCGATCGATCAGCTCTCCTACGATGTGCCTAGCGTCGAGACCGAGGCGGTCTCCTGTCATGCAGCTTGCACGTCCGGCGAGCAACCGCCGTGCGGTCGAGCCACATGCGACAACGGTCATCTCGTCTCACGACCGTCTCCAAGTTGCGAGCGATCGCTGGACGCTCGCTCGGATGGCGGGAAGTTTCGTGGGCTGTCCAGAGGGCTTTCTCTGCGCACCCCCCCACACACAATCGGCACACGATCGGACGCCCCCAGCGCGGGGCCACGCTCGCCCACGCGCCACGCCCCACGCGCCGCGAGCCCGCCTTGTCTCGGTCTCTTCACTCCTTTTTTCCAACGAGCTCAAACCGCGAGCCTGGCGACGGCTAGGCTGCCTCGATTCCAGGCGTTTCCGCGGACATCGTCGTTGGGCCCCTGCCGGGATGCTGTCTTCTCCTCTCTGTGCCTGGCCCCCGTCAGTTCGAACAACGTTTCGCCAGCCTGCAAAGTCTTACCCGCGACCGTTGTGCACGGCTCTGAGCCGGTTGGGTCGGACCCAAAACACCTTGCAGGCGCTCCAAAAGGCGTGACTGGATTTCGAGCTGAATGCGGCACCCCATGCCATCCGCCCGCCCAGCCCAGGACAGCGCATGCATCGAGCAGCCCCGAGAGTCGTTTCACGCAGAACCATTTGTTGGCGGTCGACGGCGAGAGCATTGGTGCAGGACCGTTTCACGTGCGCGCCAAACCGCTCCCGTTCGTGCCCCACCAATCCGCACCATCTCAGGAGGGCATCTCTCGGTCACCACCGGGATCATTGCCTTGCCTCGAGGTGCGTTCGCGTTCGGTGCCAATGACGCTGCACGTGTCAGCGGCGTTCGAATCGACGCCTTCGCTGCCGGGATCTGCTCGTGGAGACGGCGAGAATTGGCACGGCCTCAATGTTGACGGGTTTGAGGACCTCATTGCTGAGGCCAAGGATGCGCACGTTCGTCGCCGGCCCTCCATGTCCCTCTCCACCGCTACAAGCCACTCTGGCGGGGATCTGCCTTCACCAAACCCTGCCGAGATGATCTGAACTGGACAGAGGGCGTGGGCCTCCGCTCTCCTGTCGTGGTTTGCATCATCCTGCCCATCGTCGTTTCCCTGCGCCTAGCGCACCGGCGGACCCTCGAATTTTTCACTGCACGACGCATCCTGTCTTCATCATTCAACGTGTAGTTGCCCTTCGAGCGCTGGACGCCTCCTCCCCTCCTTCTTCTGCTTGCAGCTCTCCAGAAAGTGTACCGCATTCGGCCGCGTTCATTTTTTCTCCCGACTTCCAGACTTCGGAAGCGAGCCTCGTCTACTTGGCACGCCTTGAGGACCCATCGTTCCGGAGTTGTCCGTTGCCGCCTCCGGCATTTACATCGCGGACTCGTACTCTTCAGCCCATCCCCCTTCTTTCTTGTTCTTCTACGACCGTTTTGTCTTCCTAATTTTCAAGACGCATTCCGAGTGCGTCCACCCAGCTGCTGATTCACGATTCGGCTTTTTTTCTTTACCATGGCCTCTGCCGTCTTTCTTGTCCGTTTTTTTGAAATGTCCAAGCCAGGATTCTGTCATCCACGGTTTCGTCTACACTCCACCCCTTTCCCCCGCTACCGCTTGGTGCGTTCGTTCGCGGCATTTTCACCTCGGTTCCTTCTCGTCGCTACCCCCGTGCGTCTTTACTCGTGCTTTGCCTTGGTCGTCTGTGTGTCTTCCCGACCAGATGCGCTTGGATGCCCACGCAATCCGTCTGGCATCTGCCTGCATGTTTCAACGCACTGCCGGCTCAAAAAGCCGCAGGCCGTTGGGTGGCATCCCTGCGCATGTTCTGGACGCTTCAGTGATCACCAATCAATTCTGATCCTACTTCCGCGTTCAATGGATGTGCTCTTGTGCTCCTTCCTCCACATAACCTGCGGCGCATTGGGTCGGTCGAGCTGCTCGACCGATCAGAGCGAACGCACTCCCGAGACGTCTTACACTTCGCGCCCAGCCGTCGCACTGCGCATAAAGGCTGCATATGCTCTTCTTGCGCCCCGCACACGGACACCTGCCGCTGCGTTCCCTTTTGCACACACCGCCTCCTGGGTCTCTTCTCATGATGGCGCTCTGCGGTGCTGTCATGCGCGTGGCATGGGAACGCCGCTCTCTCTCATCTGCCCACCTCGCCTTGTCTGCGCCCGCCTACAGGTCTGCCGACGCTCCGTCTGGGGGACGCAGCAAGAGCTACCTTGGGGCAGCTCTTGCTGCGTCTTTGCCCCAGCTCGGAATCGATCTGTAGGCGTTTGCCTCGTCATCTTTCCTCGCTCGCAAAGCGCCATGACGGTGCCCATGCACTATTTCCGGCGTCTCTCATCCGGATTCGGGTTTTTTCCATCGCATGCGTTCCAGATCTGTCGAATGAATGATACTTTCTTTGTTCATGGTGACATCCTCTAGCGGATGCCGATCCCCCTCTCCTGCCGCAAGCTTCAGCGGCCACCACATCCTCTTGCAAGAGTTGTCTCTCTTCCTCTCCTGATTCTGCTGGAAATCCACCGCGCTACTGCTACATGTCCAACATGTTTTGCGGATCGATGCCAGCACCGCTGCTATCTCTTCTCTCTTCTCTCCCCGTCGATCATGAGCTTCTCTCAGCACACCCTGCGGTTAAAGGCCATTGGATTTCTGATCGGTCGACCCCGTCCTCTCTTCTGACACGATCCCCAGATCTCCAAATCACCCTCGTGGCGCTTGACCTACGGCCACACCTCGCGACTTTTCCGCTGCTGTGTTTGCGTTGGTCTCCGTCCTTCATCCGCCTTTCCTGTACCCTTTTGAAGCTGCACCTTTGTATATTCACATGCATCGCAGCTATCCCGCTGGCAAGGCTTGTCCTCCTTCTTCTTCTTTTTTTTCCGGGGCGCGACCTCTCGCGGTCTTGTTTCGCGTGGTCATCGTTCAGCCCTGTCCACTGGTTGGCAGAGCCTTTTTGCCCTCTTCTCACTCCACTAGTTGTCAAAGCCGGGCGCACTACGCTACGGCGCTGCATCCCGCTCAAAAGTTTGTCTTTAGCGAACCAGCCCATCGCCACCTGGTATGGTGCATGGAAGCATCGATGCATGGTAGGACAGAGCGTGCGATGCTCGCCGCAAGTCCGTTTCCGTCTTCGACTTCCTTCTGATGCGACGATCGGTCTCTTTCGGCCGCTTGCTCAAATTCGAGTCCATCGTTTCGCTGTCTCTCCCTCGTCTTTCTTTCCTTCACCTTGTCTTCCCTCGTCATTTTTCGTGTGTCCATAGGGCACGATGCACCGCCCCGTTAACGTTTCTGGTGGCGCATCTGCGGTCACCACATCTGGCGATTGCTGCCACGTCCGACCTTTCTGTCCGGTCAACCCGGTCGGATGCTCTCTACGACCTACGACGTCGTGTGCCTGCCGCGCTCGCGGCATGCGTGGCATTATTTCTCGTGGTATCTCCAAGATCTTTCGCCGCTCTCTTTCAGTAGCGCGATTTACACGACTCTTTCTGTTTTTTTAGTTGCATTGGACCTACACCTCGCTCTCCATCTTCCTGTGCTCTCCGCGTCCTACGTCGACGCTTACCTTCCTTTTTATCCGCCAACGGCCCTTTGCACTACTGAGCAGCGAGGCAGAAGTTGCCGCTGCATTTCCCACGGCTTTCCTCATTGTCCCTTCTGCGTTTTCCTTCGCACGCTCGCAGGGCTGGCTTTTGGCACAGCCATTGCCATCCCACAGTGCACTCTTGTTTTCCGTTCCTAGCGTCTCTGCACTTCCCAGATACCGTCACGATACCCCGCAACGCTTTCTCGTTCTTCAATTCCGTCCCCGGACTCGTTCTTCCCCTCCGAGTCCCCAAGTCCTCACCGCTTGCACTTCCCTCCTCCCCCCTCCTCCCCCCTTCTTTCCTCTCGTTGTCTCATCGCCTCGTCACCCAGTTCTCCAACCGTTCGGGTTCTGGGTCATTTCCCTCCTACGTTTTCAACCTGTTCCTTCGCTCTTCTTCGCTGTTTTTGTTCGCATCTTTTCAAGTCTGAAGCAAAGTTTTCCAACGCAGCGCGCTCCAAGCACAAACACATCGCGTTGGGCAGCCTTGCTTCCAGCAAGCGTTCCCATCACTCTCACACTTTATGCTTTCTCTACATGCATATCAAATACCGTAGACCCTTTAGACGGATGGCTATGCCAAATACCACATTCTGCAGCTTTTCTCCAAGACGTCGCCCCGCCATCCTCGCGTTTTTAACATCGTTTTCTCGTGGTTCGTCGCTACTCCACTGTCGTCTCCCCATCTGCCTTTACAAGTCGTTTCCCCACCCTTCTATCCCGCTCGTTTGTGCTCGGCATGGCAATCCCGACGATTCCTCCCGCCTTATCCACCAAGCTCTTCTTCTAAACCACAACACCACAGGCCTTCCGTTTACACCTTCAACAACAAACGCCAGCGCCTTGCGACGGTCATCGGCCGCTCGTTTCGTCCGCCTACCACATCGATCATTGCAAGGTACCAGTTTCCTTCCTATACCTTCTCGCCCCCTCTCTCCACCCTGGTCGAAAGCAATGCTCATCGCTTTTCGGCCGCCGTACAACGACCCGCCGCCCTTTTTTCCTTCCCCTTCAAGATTTTTGGTCTCCCAAGAGGCATCGCTGGCGTGTGCTAGATGCCCCCGCCTGCTCCTCGGCAACTTTTCGACACTGCAACCGCCATGCACCTCCTCTCTCGCCGCCCTGCGCGGATTTGCCCTCGCTTCGAGAGCGCCGTTTTCTCGCCGTCTTTCATCGCTTTGGAAACGTCGCCCGAGAACGCCTCTCTTTTTCCCCGTCCACGTTCTTCGTCTCGTCCCATGTCCCTGCTTGGGCATTTGTCCGAACGCCTGTGGCGCGTGAACTCCTCGTTGCTTCATCGCACTGCGCTCCAACTCGTCGTCTTCCCCTCTTCGGCCACCCGCATGCGATACGTACGCGTTCTCTTTCTCCACCCCTTCACCGACCAGCCTGTCTTTTCGATCATCGGTCCTCGCCACCCATTCTGCGAGTCCCAACTCCTCTCTTTTCCCCATGACCGTTTTGGTCTCGTTGCTCCATTTACTCTCAGTGAACAATTGTCAGTACATTCTGGCATTCCAGTTTTGCATTTATGCCCCCCTCGGCTCGAGTGCATTGCTGCACCAGGCCATCACGTCCCATTGGCCACTTCGAACCATCTTGGTCTCCTGCCGTTTCCGAGTTTGTTCCACGCGTCAGGTTCACCATCACGCACATGCTCCAATTGTGACGCGTCTTTCTCTTTTTCCCATCGCGCTTCGTCCTGTTGTCTCTTCAATTCATCGACTTTGCCTGCCTCTGTTTTTTTTCCCTCCTGCACCACTGCTCACCATCACCCATTGACACGTTCGCACTTCGTGTTGTGCTTGTCAGCATCACAATCCACAGAATTGTAACACCATCGGTGTTCGCAGTTGGGATCCAACTCGCGCCGGCGCGAGTTGGGCCGCTCGGTACCGCCGGCCGTAAAGCGTGCCAGGAATTCCAACGCAAGGGAGTGCACTGCGCTCGACACGTTGGCCACGCTTGGGACGAATCGGACGGCCAGACGTGTCGCCCCGAATGGCTTCTGCAAGTTTGTTGATGAATCTCGCTTGCACCTTGAACGCCCTCGGAAGGAATGGCAGCTTTTTCTTTCCATGGAAGAGCAAAGACTGTGCACTGCGGCAGGGGGCGCAACGTTGCCTATGACTGGCTGGGAAGCTTGCCAGAACTAGATGCGTTTTCTATTGTGCTCCAACTTTGTCAACCACTGCCAGACAGACAGGGATGAAGTGCAAAAACGCTTGGAAAACGCCTCGGTGGTCTCGACGCTCTGCTGATCGAGAGTCCCATCTTCAAGTGCCGCCATCGCAAGCCTTGGCGGGTCCTTCCATCCGCGCTTCCTGGCCGCCTCTGTTCCACAGCCCTTTTACGGTTCGCATGTCACAGCGCTCCTCGGCAGCAGAGTTACAGCAGAGGAAAGCGACAGAGGAGAAATAGGAGCGAAGCACAGCGAGAGCGAGAAACCGGCAAAGCAAAAAAAAGCAAAAAAAAAGAAAGGGGGAGTGGGGGAGAGTCGGGTAACGTAGGAAGCGAGTCTGCACCAAGGTTCCTGCACGGTGACAAAATTTTGTCACCACTAGATCTTTCCTGCAAACTTGTACTCGCGTTCGTAATCTGCCTTGAGTGTCTCGAGGGCGTCCGTGGCGCTGCTGTCAGAGCCGAGAAGGCGGTACACGAACTGCAGGTCCTCACGGGACATGACTCCGAACGTCGCGAGGGCACCGGGACGGAGACAGGCGGAAAGCTCGACGAGGCCTCGCGCGTCGTTGCCAGCGGCTTGCCCGCGAGCGGCAAGTGCATCGATGCGAACGACATCCGCAAGCAGAGGCGCCAGCGCAGCCGCGCGATGTCCACGCCCGGTCTTGTCTTTGGGTGTCTCTGCAGCTGCGTGCGCCAACGCCTCCACGGCCTCGCAGGTGGCTGCACCCACCGCCGCCCGGGCTGCCGCCCCGATACGTCCTCGCGCGCCGACCGCGCGCGCGGCACACACCACGGAGCGAACGGACGACGCGCAGGCCGCCAGCGCGGAGCGCAGCTCGCCGGTGCCAGCCTCGAGGACGGCGGCCAGAGCAGCTGCCGCCTCGCGGGCCAGCGCGGCCAGAGCGATCTCGAGCGTCTGGCGTCGAGCGGGGTCGTCGGCCAGCGCGGCAGCGCCGGAGGTGGCGATCTCTGCGGCGGAGCGACAGGCGTCCACCACGGTGACGGCAACCTGTGCCGACCACGCGGAGCGGCGCGATGCGGAGATGCGGGCGCCGCGCAGCGTCGCCAGGAGCGTCGCCAGCACCCACACCCGCTGAACCGGGTTGAGGTCGTTCTGGCGCCTCGAGGCGAGGCGCGCCGTCGGTGCGGCCGGCTGAGGTTGCGCATTTGCAGCATCGCTGCTGTCGCGGCTCGCGCGCGCGAGGACCGCCTGCGCGATGCGACGTGCGGGCGGGTGAACGGACAGGCCAGAGGGCGAGAGCTCCGGGGCGGAGGACGCTCGTGCGGTCGAGTGGCACGCATTCGCGGACGGGGTCGCCGACAAAGCCAGCGCCCACGCGAGAGTGATGGCTGCGAGTCCTCGCGCGTCGCGCGTGACGGGTGGCCCCCCTCCCACGCCGTGCGCGGCGACGGACAGCAGCTCTGCTGCCGCGGTGGGCGAGAGTCTGGCGTCCGAGCCGGCCAGCGCGTCGAGCGCGAGGTCGAGCGCGGCGCGCTTGGTTGCTTGCGAAGCAACCTCGAACGCAGCCCCAAGCGCTCCCAGCGCGGCCGCGAGGGCTGGGCTGCCACGCGACCGGGGCGCCGCCTCGAAAACGGGCGGCAGCACGGCAGGCGCGAGCTCGAGAGGCGGACGACGGCGAGGCTCGCCGTCCGCGATCGCGTCCACCTCGCCCGATGCGCCAGCCGAGAGCGACGCAAGCACAAGCCCGAGGGCGTTGGCGCCGGAAAACCGATCTTCTTGAGCGGCCGGCGAGGCGCCCAGAGCCGCGACCGCCTCGGCGAGCGCCTCTGCGGCATCCTCGGCGGTCCGGCAGCGCGAGCCGGCGTCCAGGTCGCCGCGCGCGACGTAGAGCACCTCGGCAGCGACGGCAGCGGCGGGCGGGAGCGCTGCGCGGACGTCCAACGGCGCTGCGGCGGCGTCGAGGCGGCCCTCGGAGACTGCCGCGGTCGCGTTCGCGACGGAGAAGGCGCGGTGAGCGATCCAGGCGGGCAGCGGCCGGCCGCCGGCGACGCCGCCGAGCGCCTCGAGCAGGAGGACGCCAGAGCGCTGCGCCGTTTCGCCGACCGCACGGGCAACCGACGCGGCGTGCGCGGTGCGCGAGGTCGACTCGTTCCCGTGCCGGTGACCGTCGGCAGCGAGGGCAGCGAGCAGCGATCCCTTGGTAGCGGCTTCGCGGGCGAGCGCCGCGGCCGTTCGAGACGCAAACGCAGACGGAGCGTCCAGAAGGGCGAGCAGGGTCGCCCTGGACTCATTGGAGGCCGTCGACGCCGCGAGGCCCAGACACGATCTGGCGACGAGCGTCGCGAGCGGCTCGACGAGCGAGGTGGAGGCGGCGTCGGACGCGCCGTCGACCGTGCCCTCGAGGCTCTCGCCGATCGCAACCAGGGCAGCAAGCGCCTCGGCAGGCAGAGGCGACGCGAAGATGCCACTGTCGGCTGCAATGCTCTGGACTAGAGCGCCGTCGGACGCTCTGGACGCTTCGACGGCGAGCGAGAGGCAGCCGGCCGCGGTGCCGCGCTGGCCCCCCCGCAACGCGAGCAGAGCTGCGGCGGCAAAGATGCTTCCGGCAGCCACGGCCTCGGACGGCGACGGAGCCCGACGAGCAGACCTCAGAAGCGCCACCAGCGCGAGCGCATCGAGAGACGGGCTGGCGCAGACGGCGTTGGCGCCTTCCCGTGCCAGTCCCTGGGACAGCTCGACGATCGCGGGAGCGAGCGCGGACGCGGCGTGCGCCGCTCCGGCGGCACCTTGGCAGCATTCCTGCATGAAAGCGGCCCGTGCGCCTTGCGGGCTGATCGACGACGCGAGCGTTTCGCCGAGCGCCCCAGCCACCGCGGAGGCGTAGGTGTTCGCGGCCGGGAGCGTGCCGTGCTCGACGGCCCGGAGACAGGCCAGCGCGAGCGGTGCCCGTGAGGCTGCGCCATCGGCAGAGGCTGCGTCGCCCGTCTCGTTGCCGTAGAGGAGCGCCTGGACGCCTTCGAGGGCCTCGAGGTCGCCCACGTGGGGGGCCTCTCGCGAGCGCGCCTCGAGAGCCGTTTGGGTCGTCTCCGGTTCATGCTGCCCTCGGCCAGAGGCCTCCACGCTGCGGAGCACGCGGTCGCTGCGCGCGGCCTCGAGCAGCACGGCGGCGGCGAGAGCGCCGCCCGCCCGATCGCCTGCGAGTCTCCCGCGCAGGGCTTCGGCAGCCTCGTCCAGGGCCTCGGCAGCCGCGGCGTGCGAGAGGCCCGAGGCGTCGCGGACGGAGCGCAGCTCGTCCAGCAGCACCGCCGAGAGGGCCTCGACCGAAGACCGCGCCAGCGCCGACGCCGGGTGCGCAGCAGCTTCGGAAAGCGCCGCAAAGTCGACGACTCCCCGCTTCAAGCTCTTGCTCTTCTTGGCATCCCTTTTCGTTCCCTCTTCGTCTTCCCCAGCCTCGGGGTCGTGGGAAGACTCGCTGACGCAGCTGCCGACGTCTCCGAGCGCCCCGTCGGCGTTTTCCTTGCTCGCGCGCGTCTCGATCTCGCAGGCGGCCTCGTGCGCGAGCGTAGCCTCTGCGGCGAGCGTGCGCAGCGCCAGGGCTCGCAGAGGCGTGGGCGCGTCCGCGGGCACCTGGGCGGCCGAGCCTGGAGAGGGCAGCGTTTCCGGCGCGGCGCCCGCCAGCCTGAGGCCCTCAAAGGGATCTGTGGGCGGATCCGAGAGCGGCGTCGTCTCGGCTCCGCCGGCCTCGGCGCGGAGGGCGGCTTCGGCCGAGGGCACGCCGGGGTGCGCCTTGGCGCAGCGGGCCGCGAGAGCTCGCGCGGACAGGTAAGCCTCGAGCACGGGCGCGACGTCTCCGTCGCCGCGCGCCGCCGCGTCGCGGCAGGCCTTGGCCGTGCCCCGAATGGCCGCCAGCGCCTCGGCGGAGACGCGCGCGGCCGTCCCCAGCGAGAGCGGCAGCGCCCGCAGCGCGGCCCGGATGAGGGCGGCGGCCGCCGAGCGCGGCTGGCCTGCGGGCAGCTCCGCGAGCGCGGCGGCGGCTGCAGCACCCCAGCGCGCGATCGCCGGAGCCTGCCCCCCCGGTGCGACGGCGATGGCGGACGCCACCTCCGAGGCGACCGCGGGCCGTGCTAGCGAGGCGGCGGCGCCGGAGCGGCGCGAGCCGTCTGACCGCAGCGCCCCGACGGCATCCTCGAGGAAGCTCGGGAGCTCGCGGAGGTCGGCCGAGGCCCGCAGCTTGGCGATGGCGAGCTGGACGCCGGCCTCTGGCGCGAGCGGCGCCAGCGCAGCCAGCGCAGCCCCGGCCGCCCGACGCTCCGCAGGGGCAAAGCCCGTCGACGCGCGGCCCCTGCCGGCATCGAGCGAGCGCGGATCCGCGCGCGTCGCCGCCGCGAGGACCAGCAGCACCTCGGTGGCCAGCGACGCGTCGTTCGAAAGCGTCGGAAGCTCGGTCGGGCTCTTCTTGTCGATTGGGAGCTTTACCAGCGTACGGAGGCCCTCCTCGTCGCCGGCGATGGCCTCGCCGACGCCCACCGCGAGCAGAGCCGCCTTGCGAAGACACTCCAGCTGGAGGCCCAGGCGGTCGAGGGCGGGGCGGTAGAGATCGAGAGCGGCGATCGCATCCAAGGCCGCGGCGAGCATTCGAAGGTGCACGCCGATCGACTCGGCGGGGGAGCACTGCGCGTCGCCGGACGAGCGCGCCGACGGCGAACCCCCGGCGTTCTTGCGCCGCTTGCGGGTCGGCTCCGTCGAGGGCGGCGCTGGAGCGCCGCCGTCCGCAAGGGGCGCGAGGGCCCCGTCCGGTCCGCTCCGCGCAGCGCGGCCCGCCAGCGCGTCCTGGAGTCCTCGGGAGGCGCGGGCTACCAGCCCGAGACACAGCGCGAGGTCCAGAGGCGCGCGGGCCTGGATGCGGGCCAGGGCACCCTGGCTCTGGTGCTGCCTTGCCGGGCGGCGCTGGTGGCGGCCGGCGGCGGCGTCGTTTTCGTTCCCCGCCCCCGACAAGACCGAAGCATCCAGCGCTCCCTTGACGCCGTCGGAGGCATCGGGAGCCACGGCGCCGAGAGGCGCCTCGCCCTCGAGCTGCGCTCCGGGGGCGTCCGATCGGCCCTCGAGGCGAGCCACGTGGCGCGCCAGCACCTTTTCCGCGACGGCCGCGGCGCAGGGCGCGAGCGCGGGCGTCTCAACGCCGACTGCAAGCAGCGAAGTCAGCAGCTGCGACGCATACGAGGCCTGGAAGGCAGACGACTTGGAGGGCGCGAGGGCCTCCTCCTCCGAGGCTGCGGTGCCGTTGGGTGCGGCATCGGTCGAGTCTTTGCCCTTCGCGTCGTTTTCCGCAGCGACCTTGCTCGACGAGGCAAAGGCGACCCAGAGGGCGTCTGCGTCCTCGAGAACCGCCTCGATGTGTGCGTCGTCGAGGGCGACCTTGCAGAGCGCCGTCACGACCGCTTCGACCGCTCCGATGAGGGCAGCCGAGGCCGTCGAGGCTCGCTTGGCGACGCGCTCGGCCCTCCGCTCCGCCTGCGCGACGCTCGCGACGCGGGCCGCCAGCCGAGGAAGCCGAGGAACCACCGCGGTCCACGCCTTTCTCGGAGCGCCATGACGCCGAGCCGAGTGCACCAGGAGCCCGCACGCCTCGGAGAAGAGCGCGGACAGGTGCACCGCAACGAGTGGGTCCAAAGGACCCTCTGCCGCCGATGAGCCCCGCCCCGCGCTAGACTCGCTCTCGATCCTCTCCACAACCGCTTGCACGAGATCCACGAGATGCTCCAGCGACGGAGGGACCAACGCGGCCGCAAACTTGGTCTGCAGCAGCCGCAGCACGCGAGCACCCGCCTGGGCGAGCACGAGCGCGTCCTCGGCGGGCGACGAGGAAGCGTCGCGCGAGGCGACACCCCCGTCAAGCGCAGCCTTGGAACCACGCTTCGACCCGCCGACAGACTTTCCAGAGGTGGCCTCGCCGTGCCGGAGCGCGCCCGCGAGCGAGCGAACCAGCGACGCTGGAGGAGCGACCGCGGCGGGCACGTCGCGACCGCCCAGCGCCGAGGCGAGCGCCTTCCAGGCCCTCGCAGGAGAAGCCTTGCTCCCGCAGGCTTTCAGCACATCGCGGAGCGCCGCAGAGACGTACGCTGCGCGCAGCGCCGCCGGAATGGAGGCGGAAGATGCAGAGAGAGTCGAGGTGAGCAGAGCCACGGCAGCATCGAGCCTGCACAAAGGAGGCGGGAGAGCGTGAGTGCACGGCGTCGGGAAGACGAAACTAGGGTATGGAAGCAAAAGGAGAGGAAGAGCGCGCGGGGCAACCGCCCCAGGCGCGGCGTCGCATCTATCCCAAGCATCCCGCCCACAAATCCACCCGCCCCCCCCCCCCCCCCCCCCCCCCCCCCCCCC
>PEIA01006805.1:3115-24815 GCA_003613005.1 Prototheca ciferrii
CCCTCTCCTCGGGGACTGCGCGTCGTGCTGCGCGACCCCACCTGTAATCACCGCGTCCGCCTTCGCGCCCGGATCGAGAGCCGCCAGCGCACCTGCAGGCGTCCGTCCGCGAGAAAGAATCGCGAAAAAGTCTTCCACGCGCATCCATGCGCGTGCGAGACACTCCATCGCCGAAAAAAAGAACGAGAGCACGAACTTGACGAGGAGAGAAAACGGCCCGCCGCAGTCGCCCGGCAAGACCGAGCGCGCGGGCCCGCAAATGCGTTCCGACGCAAGCATCGGCGCGTCGATTCGCCGTTCCACGTCGAGAGAGAGAAACGAGAGGGAAAGTACGGACGAGCGCAGTCCGGCGCGCCGCTGGACGTGGGCGGGGGTGAACCTTACGTTTTGCCGACCGGGCGCGCGCGCGCGCGCGCGAACGGCGCCCGCTTGCGAGGGGGCGGGGAGGGCGACTACACCGTGATGACGAAGCGGTCGAGTCGACCCGCGGTCCCGACGGCGCGTTGCCTCCGGCCGTGCGGGCGAATCGCTGTTGGCAAGCGGTTGGTATTCACATGGCGGATGCCACGAGCATTGCGAAAAGCCCACCGTTGCCCGAAACGGTGGGCTTTTCGCATCACAGCTTTTCGCACCCCAGCGTTGCCCGCAACGTTGGGGTTGCGACGTCGAAGACGCGTCGAGTTGCGCTCTGTGCGGCACCTGACGTGTGCGCTGATTCCCGATCTCTCCTCGGCACCCCTCGGAAAAAAGTCGCTGTATCCAGAACTCGCGACGCCTGCGTCGAGGCAACCTGCGTTGTGCGGACAGCCGCCGACTTGCAGTTGGTTTGGATCGCCTGTGGCCGGCGAGCGTCGGCCCCACCAGACCACGGCCTGGCGGTCTCCTCGGAAGAGGCGCAAAAAATCTCCGAATGCAGCGAGCAATCGATAGAACGCCATGCTGTGCGATCATCTCGTCGACAACCCCACCCAGCCTGAATTCGCTCGGGACGAAGCCTCGCAGAAGAGCGGCGCCAGACGGCGTTCGCGAACCGCTACGCGCCTCGTATCGTCCGCGAACGGCGCGTCATGCGCGAGCGACAAGCGCACGCACTCGGCCGTCGAAACATTGAGAGGCGCCTACAAGGCGCGCAGGCACCGGGGCGGTGCGCAGGCGAGGAAAGCGAGGTCGGCAAGCGCGGCGGCCGCGCTCCCTTGCCCCCCCCCCCCACCCCTCCTCCCCCTCCTCGTTCCCCTCCCCTCTCCCCCGTTCCCCTTCGTCTCACCTCTCGCGGCGCGCGCGCCTGCGCGCTGGGCAGGCGGTGGTGGGCACGCGGCGAGCGGTTCGATCGAGCACCTTTCTCGCTTCGATCGTTGGCGGTCGGTAGGTTTCGAGTCGCGAGATCGCGTCTACGCTCCGGGCGGCGGCCCGTGCGGCAGCCATGGCCACGGACCGGGGCGTGCTGGTGCAATGGCTGGACGCTCGCGCGGACTTTGAGGGCGAGCCCCCCTCGGCGCGCTGCGGACACGTCGCGGTGGCCGTGGACAATCGAGATGTTTGGAACGAAGAGTTTCTGGTGGTGCACGGTGCGTCGCGGCGGCGCAAGAGACGCGGATCGGATCCGATCGTCGCGCTGGAACGCAGATCGCTGGCCGGCGAGATCCGAGGCGAGAGAGGGAGGGCGGAGGAGGTTGACCAGGGGGTGGGAAGCGGGCAGCGCACGTGCACCTCGACAACCAGGGGAGGACGAGGAGGTCACCGGCAAAGGGGAGGTCGCGAGAGACGCCGAGCGGGGACCGGTCTCGGCGGCGCGAGCTGGGCAGCCCGACGAGCTTGCCCCGATCCGCGTGTCGACCGATCTCCCTTTCTCACCGCCCTTGTTCTCCCTCCCTCCTCGTCCTTTCTCCTTTCCCTCGCTTTTCCCGGTTTCCTCTTCCCGTTCCTGCAGGCGGCATCGACGCTTCGCGGCACGCGCTGTCGGACGTGGTCGCTCTGCAGGTTTCTCAGTCTGCTTGGTTTCGTCCCGAGCCTTCGGCGGTGGGTCCTGCGGGTCGCGCGTTCCACTGCGCTGCTGCGGTCGGGAGCATTCTGTTCGTGTTCGGAGGTCACGTCTTCCTCCGGGAGCAGTCGAAGATCCACCACTTTAACGACCTCTGGGCGCTCGACACGTCGACCTGGGAGTGGCTCCGGCTGGAGACGCCGCCCGAAGAACCGACCCCCACTCCTCGAGATCGGGCCAGTCTCGTGGCGCTCCCGGACGGACGGCTCGTGCTCTACGGCGGCGCCGACGCCCGCGCGCGCAGGCTCGAGGACGCCTGGGTCGTCGACCCCACCGCCCAAATCGCCGCCTGGAGGTCTGGAAGGGTGCATGGCGAAGGCTCCGGGAGGAAGATGGCCGCCTCGCCGCTCCCGTCCCATCTTCTTGCCCCGGGGTTCTCGCCCTCGCCCCGTCTCCCGACCCCCCCCCCCCCCCGCGGCCGGCGCGGCTCCGCTCTCCGTGGCTTCGGTTCCGCTCTCGCACTGGCGCGAGATCGCCGCTCCGCCCCCGCACCCCAAGGGCCGCTGCTGCGTCGCCGCCGCGCGCGTCGGCGCACGCGTGCTCTTCTTCGGAGGAGACATCGGAGGCGCCTCCTCGGACGTCTGGAGCCTTCGCGTGGACCCGGACCCGATCGACGGCGCGGGGGGCGCGGCGCCCGTCCCCTCGCCGCGGCCGGCGCGCGCGGCCTCGCCGTCGCCTGGCGCGGGGGGAGTCGGCCTCCCGGGTTCGGCCTTTGCGTCCGCCCCCCTCGGCGGGGGCGGACACTCGTCTCCCTCGCCCTCTCCCCCCCCCGGGGCGCCCTCCTCGGTCACGCCGCCCCTGCTTTCGCTGCGTCCTCCGCTCTCCGGCTCCGGGCTCCTCCCCGGAGCCCCTCTGCCGACGCCTGGGGCCTGGACGCCCCTGTCGCTCTCCGGGCCCTCGCCGCCGCCGCTTCGCGGCCACGCGGCCGCGGCCGCGGGTCGCTTCGTGCTCATCTTCGGCGGCGTGACCGAGCCTCGCGGGCTGCTGGGCCTCAAGGGTCGGCCCGAGCACTCGGACGTCGTGGCCGTCCTGGATCGGTCCCCCCCCGGCGTGCGGTGGCGCGAGCCCATCCCCACGGCGCCCCCACCCGCGGCGCGCGAGAAGCACACGCTCACGGCCGTGCGGGACGGACGCGTGCTGCTCTTCGGCGGCACGGACGGCAACACCACCCTCGGAGACGCCTGGTGGATGCGCGTGGACGCCGACGACGACCACGAACCAAGCCCGGCCGAAGCCGGCATCCCCCAGCCCGCCGTGGGGGGAGGCTACCCCGACGGCCCCGGAGGGGCACCCGACATGGGGGGAGGAGGAGGGGGCCTGGCCGCCGTCGGCGCAGGCGCCTCGGTCGCCCCGGTCCGGCCCCATGGCTCCCATCCCATGCCGCCCCCCGCGCCCTCCGGCCCCGCGGTCCCCCCCCACCTCCTCTTCCACGGCGCCGCGGGCACGGTGCCGCACCGGCCGTCCTCTTCGCTTCTCGATGACGTGAGCAACCCGCTCATCGATCTCGACGGAGGAGGAGGAAGAGGAAGAGTCGACGCGGCGCCGACCGCGCAAGGAACTCTGCCCGCCTCGGGAGCGTCCGGCAGCCTCCCCCCGACGCCCCCTCCGGTGCCCCCCTCCGAGAACGACCTCGCGGGCCTTCCCCCCGCGGCGACCTTTAACGCGACCTACGCCCCCCCCTCGGCCACCGCCCACCACCCGCGGCGCCTCTCGCTCGAGCAGGCTTTTCCCGCCACGCTCGCCGAGTGGCCTGCGCCGGCCATCGAGGAGCAGCGACGCGAGCTCGAGCGGATCCAGCGCGAGCGCGAGCGCGGGCGCGAAGAGCGCGGCGACGGCCCGGACTTTCTCACCGGCGAGGCCCCAGAGGCCCCGGAGGCGTCGGTCGGCGGCCCCGGCCTGGGGGCGCCTGCGGCGTCCGGAGGCCCTGGTCCCGGCCACGGCGAGATCACCGCCCCACCCCCCGCGCCTCCCCCCGCGCCCTCGTCGGCGCCTCCTTCGCACGCTCCCTCGTACGCAATGACGACATTGGCGTCCGGGGCGTCGTCGCTCTTGGGCGCGCTTCCCGCGGTGCCCTCCAACCTCTCCTCGGCCTTTGGCTCGCTCCGCGGCCGGCTGGGACTTCCCGCCGCCCCCGCGGGGCGGGCCCCGGCCGGAGGGGCGGCCGGCGAGGCCGCGGCGCCTCCCCCGCCGCTCGGCGCGCTCGCCTCGGCCTTTGATCCCGCTCTGCTGGCCCTCGGCGAGCGCGTATGGAGGAGACAGCGAGGTGGCGAAGCCACCAGCAGCCAACCCGAAGCGGGCAAGGAGACTTCCACCACCGCAGAAACGGGAGCGGCGAGCGCTGGAGTCCCCTCCTCCTCGGCCTCGTTGTCGTCCTCTTCCGGAGCGGTTTCTGCCTCGGCGCCGCCGGGCGCCGGGCCGCCTTCCTCTTCCGGCCCTCCTCCCGCGCCTTCCCGCGAGACTTTGGCGCGAACGGCTCGTCAGTTCCTGTCGACGTGCGAGGCGCGCGAGGTCTGTCTGGGCGATCTGGAGGCGCTGGTGGCGGACTATCGTCGCTGGGCCGTGGTCGGGTGGCGCCAGGCGCTCGAGCGAGGGGACGCAGAGGTGCCACCGCCCCTGGGGCGCTTCCTCCACGTCTCGGCGGGCGACCTGCGCGTGCGAGACGTCCCAGACCTCTTGAACGAGTACAGAAAACTCGTCGCAGGCATCACGGGAGGCGACGCGTGAGAGGGACGACACGCAGGAAGGCATGCACGATTACGATGAGGAAGAAGCGGTGACTTGCTTCGGGCACGATTCTCAGAGACACCTATTTGCCTCTCTTCGGCCGCGCCTTTCACGAGCACCCATCTGCCTCTCTTCGGCCACGCTTTTCGGAGGCTCCCCCTGCCCTCTCCTTCCTGCTCCGTCCCTCGGAATTTCCGCGCCCCCACGGCCTCTCGTCTTTCCCCTTCTCTCCTCCCCTTCTTCTTTTCTGCGGTCTCCACTCCACTCTGCGCGTGATCGAGGCCCCACGCCCAAGGCAACGCCCTCGTTTCGCTCGCCGTGGCCACGCTTCCCCGTTTCCCTTTTCCTCCCTCTCCTCCTTTTTTTCTTCTGATTGTCCACCTCCCTCTTCCCTCCACCTCTTCTCCCTTGTACGTTCCTTCTCCCCCCACGCATCCCACCTCTTTTTCTCTTTCCCCAAGCGCCCCGTTTCGCTGTGCAACATCGCGCTTTCTTCCTTTCTTTCGACGCACCGCCCAGATCTTACAGGGCGACGCGCGGCGGCGCCGATCGGCGCGGGCACCTCTGAGGCCGCTCGCCACCACCCCGCCCCAGAAGGCGGGGAGGGGAGGGAAACGATGCGAAAAACCCGGGCACGGGGGGTCGAGAAAGCGAAGGGGAACAAACAGAGAGCACACAGAAAAGAAGAAAAAAGAAGAAAAGAAACGACACGCCACAAAAGCACGCAACACGCTCCACGATTTCAGGGCAGGGCAAACGGCGAGAAAGATGTGTCAAGCCCCCGGCATCACTCCTCGAGGGCGCCTCTGCGGCGCGCAAACTCGCGGAGAGCGAGGAGGTCGTCGCCGGAGAGAGTGCGATCCAGGTCGGCGCGTACAAGCGCCTCTGCGACGGCCAGAACGGGGTCGATCGACCACGCACCGCCGGGCGAGGGCGCGTGCGCCGCACGCGCGCGCGCGCGGTCCAGGAGCAAGGCGGCCGCCCCTGCCAGTGCGGCCGCGCGCTCCTCGCGCGGCACGGCCAGCATCAGCGTGGAGACGGCCGCCGGGCCGCTCGCGCCTCCGGCGACGCAAGCGTGCGCGCCCGCGCCGCGCAGCAGCAGCGTGCGCTCCGCGACGGAATCGAGCCACGCCTGCGAGGGCGAAGGCGCGCGCGCCGTCAAAAAGGACACGCCGCGCGCCGTGCCCATCGCGGGTCGGCTCGAGTCGTCGGCCGCCTCCGGACGGAAGCCGTCCGGGGAGGGCGCGGCGTCGACGCGCGGGAGCTCGACCCAAACCGCGCCCGCAGCGAGCGCGGCGCGCCCGACGCTCGCACCCGCGTCCGTGCCAGCGAACGAGCACACGACGCGCGCCTCGAGGGCCGCGGCGCGTGGGCACACGCCGCCAGACTCGCCCGCGATGGTCCCGGGCGCCGGCGCGGGCGAGAGCCACTGCTCCGCGCCGGCCGCGGGCGCCACCGCAAGCCAACCTGCGAGCGCGGGGACGCGCGGAGCGGCCCAAGACGCCAGCCGCACGGGTTGGTCGAGCAATGAAAAGTCCGAGAAAAGCGGACGCTGGTAAAAGGGCGGGGCGGGGGCCGGCGCCGGCGCCGGCGCGGGTGGCGGAGGGACCGCGGAAGACGACAAGCGACCTGTCCGGGTCTTGGCGGGAGACAGCGAGACGGGCCGGCCAGATTTGCAGGGCGATCCAGCCGATCCAGCGGCGTTACGAATCCCTCTGCCCGACATTTTGAGCGGCGACGCCGGACGCGAGGCGACTCCGCCGAGCGCGGGCTCCTCGCGGTGCGGAATGCGCGCTGCGGCGCGCTCCGCGAGCGTCCAGCCCTCGATCCGGCCGCGCGCGTCGCCAGGGCGTCCGCGCGGGCGCGTCTTGGCGTACGTGCTCGCAAGCGCTGCTCGCGCGCGGATGAGGAGATCATCGACGCTTGGTCGGAGATCTGGATCGCCCACGAGCGCGGCGGCCACGAGCCGCGGCACCTCGGGAGGACACCCGCGCAGCGCGGCCGCGCGGGCCGGTGGCAGGGTGGCCGCCAGCGCGCCGCCGGGGCCGGGGCCGTTGGCCGCGTGTCCGACGAGCGCGACCCAGTCGCGGTCTTCGAACGGCGGTCTGCCCGTCAGAAGCTCGTACAGCAAGCACCCGAGCGACCAGACGTCTGCGGCCGCGCCTGCGCCGCCTTGGCGCCTCCGGTCCGCCGCGGCACGGCGCGCCGGCGGAGGGGGTGGCGCGGCGACGACGCCCGCGCCGGAACGGCGCGGGGAAGGCAGCGAGAGCGGCGCGACCGCGGGCCCGGCGAGGCTCGCGATAGAGCTTCCCGAGGTGCTGGTCGAAGAGCCGATGACATGCAAAGGTGCGATGCCGGCGCCGCGCGCGAGCACGTCGTCGCGCGAGGGGTGTCGCGCGTGTCCGACCGGGGCGTGGCGCCCGGCGGCGGTGGCGAGTCCGGCGAGCGCGGCGGGTCCACCGGGCCCACCGGGGGACGGCGAGGCCGAGAGCGAGCGGCGCAGGCCTGGCCCATCCGAGATTGACCGTCTGGGTCTGTGCGTCGGCGAGCCTGGGCTGGGTCCGACGCCGCCGGCGCGGCTCGAGAGTCCTCCTGGTCCGGCACCGAGCTCCTGGGGAGCGGGCGTCTGGAGGAGCACCGGCGCCTGGGGTCCCGCGCGGGGGTCTTCAGGCGTGCGCGCGGAGCGAGTCTCGACGTGGGGCTGCAGCGCGGCGGTCGTGTTCGCGCCGCTGCCGGCCATGAGAATCTCCGGAGCCTTGAAGGCGTCCGTGCCGAGCGCGCGGGCCGTCCGGACCGACTCGACGCCGCGCGCGCCGCGGCGCGACTCGCCAAAGTCGGCCAGCACCACCCGGAACGGCACCGAGGGCGGGGCGTGCGGGGAGACGGGGTGCGCGGGCGAGGTCGCCGATGACAGCCTCGGCGAGGCGAGCGTCGCGCGACCCGGGGTGCGAGAGAGCGTCCCCCCTCCAG
Organism: Prototheca ciferrii; assembly: GCA_003613005.1. Lineage (NCBI taxonomy): Eukaryota > Viridiplantae > Chlorophyta > Trebouxiophyceae > Chlorellales > Chlorellaceae > Prototheca > Prototheca ciferrii. The sequence continues at coordinate 10,848 of PEIA01006805.1, forward strand.
ACGGCGCGGTGGTTGAGCCTCTGGGCGTCGTGCCCTCCTCCTGGCGCTCGCCGCGCATCGCCGGGCGGCCGGGGGGCGCCGAGGCGCCATCTGCCGCAGCAGCCTTTTCAGAGTCGCCACGGACTTCCGACTTGCCTCTCTCCGCTTGCTCTCCTTCTTCTGCTTCCTCTTCCTCCTCCTCCTCCTTTTCTCCCCTTTCCTTGGGCAGGACGAGGACGTTTGCGCACTTGAGGTCAAAGTGGACGATGCCCTTTTGGCGAAGCTTGCGGGCGCACTCGAGGACGTCGCAGAAGACGGCCAGGTAGAGCGCGACGAGGGGCGCCGGCTCGGGGGGGAGTCCCGCGCGCCAGGCGGCCAGGGAGCAGGCGGCCAGGGGCAGGACGAGCGCGTGCGCGTCCGCGCTGGCGCAGCGGCCCGCGTCGACGAGCTCGGCAGCGCCGCCCGTTCCCGCGAGCGCCTCGAGCGACCTCGCCTCGCCGTAGCAGTCTGCGGAGGCGGCGCGGTCCTGCGGCGCCGCGGGCGCGTCTACCAGCTTGAGCGCCAGTGGGACCCCGCCCGCCCAGCGCGGCGCGCGTGACATGAGCAGCGCCGCGCTGGCGCCGGCGGCGCCGGGGAGCCGCGCGCGCGGCGCAAACCAGGAGATGCGAGACGCGCTCGGATCCAGCAGCCGAAGCAGCCGAAGGGCGCCTGGAGGAGCATCGGGAGAGCTTGCGAGCGCGCGCAGACGCCGCGAGATGGCAGCGGCGCTGCCCGGGGCCGGGGCGGCCAGCGAGGCCGCTCCGGCGTCCGGCGACGGAGCTCCGGAGACCGGGACCTGCGGCGCCGCGAGGGCCGAAGAGGCCAGCCGGAGGCCGCCGGGAAGGCGCGCGCGCCGCGCCGTCGAGGGTCCGCGGGAAGACGCCGGCGATCCGTGCTGCTGCGCGCGACGGTGCTCGACGAGGGAGCCCGCGCGGCGCGAGCGGCCCGGCGAGCGGCCCGGCGAGGCGCGGCCCAGAGGCGTGCCGGGCAGGGCAGCGCGGACGTTGCTGTTGGCGCCCGATCCGCGGGGCCTCTTTCCTCCAGCGGCAGGTCTTTTGGAGACGTCCCATCCCGTCGTCGTCTGCGTGGCGATCCTTTCGTCGCGGAGCGAGTCTGGCGAGGCGCGCAGCAGCAGGCCGCGCGGTCGGAAGGAGGCGGGCGATGCGGACCGCGGCAGCGGCGAGGCCGCCCTCGGCTCGCGGTGGCTCCCGTCCGGATCCCCGGCCCGGCGGCACGCGCGGCGTCGACCGGTGGCGCCGCCGCTGGCGCCGGTGTGGGACGAGACGGAGGACGAGTCGATCGAGGGCGCTGGTCGCGAGGGGTCGCGATCGCGTCCCGCCGCAGCGACGGATGCGGCTTCCTCCTCGGTGGGCTCTCCTCCCTGGGCAGCTCCCCTTGCGACTCCCGTTTCGAGGGCTCTTCGCACGCCGACAAGGACTTCCTCGGCGCCTGCTTCCTTGGCCAGCACTCGCAGGGCACCTCCCAGCGCCACGAGCATGGGCGGCTCTCCCGCCTCGAGCGGGTAGGGCTCACGGGCGGGCGCCGAGAGCCCTCCCGAGCCGTCGAGCGAGAGCAGCGTCGAGATCCACAGCAGATCGCACAACAGGGACGGGGACGACGAAAGAAGACGCCGAGAGTGCGAAGACGAGAGCGAAACGCACGACGAAACTGCAGTCGCGGACTCTCGGAACGTCGGCGCCCGCGCCGACGGGCGAAGCAGCGCCGAAGAGGCGGCAGCGGGAGTCGGCGCAAGGGCCGCCGCGGAAGCCGAGAGCAGCGCGTTGGAGGGCGCGGGCGAGGCCGCGGGCGACGAGAGGCGCGCCAGCGGCGCGGCGAGGGGCGTGCTGTCTGCGAGCGCGAGCGAGGGCGCGAGGGAAGGCGCGAGGGGCGACGTCGCCACCAGCGAGAGCAGCTGCATCGCCGAGGGAGGCAGCGCGGAGGCGGGGAGGTGGGGCGCAGACAGCGAAAGGCGCGCCGACGAAACGTCGTCAGAAACGCCATCCGAATCCTTGCGGGCCGTCCTGAGCACCGCACAGGCATCCAACGGGAGCTTTGCGTGCAAGCTAGCCGCACTTCCGAGCGCCGCCTTTTCGTCGACCCACCGCATGTCCAGCGGCTCCTCCCTAATCCTACCCCCCTCTGCACCCTGGTTCTTTTGGAAGGTCGCGAGGGAGCCCGCCGCGCCGGCCGTCGCCTCGGCCGCGTAGGTCGTCATGACGGCCGCGACGGTCACGGAGGCCATCGAAGCCACGGAGGCGAGCGAGGAGTCGCACAGCAGCGCGTCGAGCGGCTCGGAGCCGGGCGCCGAACCGCCCCCCGGGCCGCCGGCGCCGGACGCGGCCGTGCCCCGCGCGCGCGAGCCGCCGGCCGCCCCGCAGCCGTCGGCGCCCGAGCCGTCGAGGCCGCAGCTCTTGCCGAGCCGCAGCTCGGCCTCAGCCTCGCGCTCCTCGAGCGTGCTACGGAGACCAGGCGTCAGCGCGAGGCGCGGAATTGCCGCGCCGAGCGCCAGCCGAGGGGGGGGAGGCGCACGCGCGCTCCCGCCGCCGCCACCCGCGGCGGCCGGCCCTGCGCCGGCCGCGGCCGCGGACGGGGCGGTCGAGCGCGCGCCCGCGTTCGCGCTCGCGCCGCCGTCGGCTGCGCCGCCATCGGTCCCGTCGCGCGAGCCGCCCCAGAGCAGGGGAAACTTCCATGGTTGTCGTAGTCCCGGCGAGCGCGCGCCGGACGAGCCTGGCGAGTCAAAGCCCGCGACGCCGGGGAGGCCGGGGAGGGAGAGGCTCGGAGGCGACCGGAGCGCCGTGGTGGCGCCTCTGTCGCCTCCGTCCTGGGCGGACGGTCTGAGCGCGGGGATGGTGGGCGACTCGCGACCCGAGCCGCATTCGTCGCCCGAGTCGTCGTCGCCCAGCAGACGCGCAAGCGCGGCGGCATCTTCCTCAAGGTCTCCGGTGAAGGCAAATCCGGATGGGAGCCCTGGCGAGGACGACCGGTCCGCGCGCGGCGGCGAGGGCGTGGGCGAGCTCGGCGCGGGCGAGCCTGAGCCCACTCCGTGCCGCGCGGCCGCGGGGGACGGGTCGCGCGCGGGGCTCGCTACGCCGGCCTCTGCGGCTTCGGCGCGGCGTCCAAAGCGCCCGGACGAGACGTATGCGGATTCGTCGCTTCCGTTCGCGTCATCTTTTGCGGTTTCTCGGTCTGCGATGGCGAGTCCGAGCGAGGAGAGCGGGTTGCCGCGGCCGCGGCCGGCCGTGTGCGGCGGCAGCCATCCGCCGCCGCTCATGGGGCTGCCCCCCCCGGCGGCGCTGCTGCCCGCCGAGGGCAGCCTGGACTGGGACGACTCGGCCGAGAAGAGACCTCGGTCGAACGCGTAGGCCGCGCCAGCATCGCCAACGTGTCCGGAAGAGCACGGCGCGCCGCGCACGGAGACGCCCGGATTCGGCCACGGCAGCGAGGCGGCCGAGAGGTCGCCATAGCTGGGCAGACCCCGGAGCGGCAGCGAGGGCAGCCGCCTGACGCGGGCCGTCCCGCGCGAAGTCAGCACCACGTCGTTGCCCCGGAACCGTTCGCTGGCTAGATCCAACTGCTGTTGCTGTTGCGGAGAGGGCGCCGCGTTGCGCGAGTTTGGCGAGGGAAGCGCTCCGTCGGGCCGCTGCAGCTCGGCGCCCCTGCCTGGGGTCTGGCTTCCCCCTCCTCCAGCCTCGTGCCCTCGGTCGGCGGTTGCAGCGTCGGCTCCTGGCGGCAGCGGCGGGCGCGGGCCGCGCGCGGTGGTCGGCACCAGGGACGTCGCGGTCGCTGCCTGCGCTGTGTGCGCTGCGTGCGCTGCGTGCGCTGCGGCGGGCGAGCCCGGCGCCGCCGCGAGGGCGTTCGGCGCGGGGTCCCTGGCGCCCGAAGACCTCGCGATCCTGGCGACCTCTGCGGGCCGTCCGCCGTCGTCCGCGGAGCGCGGAGTGGTTGCGGCCGCCTTTCTTCGCTGATCCATTTCCGCTGCGACGCTGAGCGCCGGTCGACGCGTTTCGGCGCCGGACGAGAGGCCCGAGGAGCAGCCCGCGACGGTCGCGGGTGACGGCGCCGTGGAAGCCGTGCTCGAGCCCGAGAGCAGCGCGCCGTGCAGACCGTCTCGGGGCGTGGACGCGCGCGGAAGCGGGAGCTTTGGGATGGCCAGCGTCAGACCGGACGATGGACGACTCGGGAAGAACGACGGCGGAGCGACCGAAGTCAAGGCCGAGATCGAGGGCTCGTTCGAGCCCGAGAGCGAGCCCAGGCCGCACTCGGACCCGGGAGCCGCCGGCCCGAACGAGGCCGGGTCGAGCGAGGACGCCCCTTCGGCATCGCCGCCTCGAGTCTCGTCGCGGCCCGAAAGCAGCAGCTCGGAGGACGGCGTCGCGGACGGAGACCCCAGGGCGGGGCCAGGTGGCAGGCCCCGAGTCGAGGCCAGGGCGAGAGAGGGGACGGCCCGAGCCGAGGACGACGCGGCAAAAGCGACGGCTCGGGAGGAAGGCAGCGCCGGAGAGGCGGCCGCGCGGCCGGAGAAGAGGCCGTCGGCGGCGGCGGCGGTGGCCGAGGACGAGGGCTCTGACGCCATGGCGGAAAAGTGCGGGCTGGATTGGACGCTCGTCAGGTGCGACGGCGTCGGGAGCGTCGAGGCCGCCGAGGAGCCCCCGTCGCTGTCGACCGCGCCAGGACCCGGGGGGCGCGCGACCAGACGCCCCAGCAGCGGGGGAACGCCCAGCAGAAGGCTTTGGCGCGGCGACGCCGTCGCCTCTGCGTTCTCGGTCGCCCCGGCGGCTTCAGCTTCCGCCTCGCTTGCGGCTCCCGAGCGCGCTTCGAAAGACGCCCCGAGCGCGATGTTCTTGGTCGTGGACAAAAGGGGCTGCGCCAAGCGCAGAGGTGCAGCGTCGCCGGCCCTCGCCGGACTCGACGCTCCGGTCTCCGCCCCTCCGGCCGGGCCGCCCGGACCGGAGGCTCCGGCCTCCGGGCTGGCGTCCGGAGCGTCCGGAGCGTCCGGAGCCCGGAGCGGCGAGGATGAGGTACGCTCGGCATGGGCGCGCGCGGGCTGTCCGAGCGGAGCAGCCTGCGCCCTGGCTTCGTCTTCGCGCACGAGGTCTCGAACGGCTCGGAGGCTCGTTTGGAGCGTCTGCACCTCCTCTTCGCGCGCGGCGGCTTCGACCAGGAGCTCGCGCGCGACGGCCCCCGCCACGCCCAGGCGGCGCAGCGCGGCCGCGGCCGCGGGCGCCTCGGGGCGCGCCGCGAGACGCGCGAGCGCGCGCGCGTGCGCTTCGGCTTCCTGCGCGAGCGCTGCGCTCACCGGAGGCACCGCGCCGACCGGGCGGACGGCGCTCGGAAGCGCGTCCGGCGGTGACGTCGCGACTCCGACTCCGGCCCCGAGGCCCCCGGCGTCCGAGCCGAGGGCGTCGGCGTCCGAGCCTCGGCCGTGCAGACACCGCAGCAGCCCCACGAGGTGCCGCCTCGCGAGCGCGTCCGCGACGTCTGTTCTCGCCAGAAACGGCGAGCCCGGCGCGGTGGCCGCGAGCGAGCACGCCTCGAGCGCGAGGCGGCGGAACCGCCGCGCCTGCACGCGGGCGCGCGCCAGCGCTGGCGTCCGCCTCGCGAGCAGGCCGGCCGCGGACGCCCCGCCCGCGGCGGGCCTGGCGGCCGCGGCCGTTGCGGACGTCTCTGCGTCGAGCGCCCCCGCGTGCTCGGCCAGGGCTTTGGTCAGGGCGCGGTCGAGCGCGGCCGGATCCAGCGAGCTCCCCGAACCGGAGGCCGTGCCGATGCGGCTCCGCCAGCTCTGCCGACGCGGGGCGGCCTGCGGAGAGGCCAGAAGCGACGACGGCGACGACGCCGCCTCGGACGCCTTGTCGCGCATGGAACGGGTTTTTGCCCGGTTCGCAGAGGAGGGAGAAGAGGGATCGGCGTCGGCGGTCGCGTTCCGTCGGGCGTTCTCTCGGTGCGCTCTCCTCTCGGCGTCGAACGAGGCCTCGAGACGCGCCACGGCGGATCTGCCCGCGGCCGTCGAGGTTCCAAACCTCCCCACGGTCTCGTTTCTAGTCTTCGCGTCGGTCGCGCCAGCTCCGCGTCTGCGTTCCTGCTCCGCTTGGGCGCGTTCGAGGACGCTCCTTCGCTCCGCCTTGGCGTCCTTGCACGCATCCCTGCTCCCTTGTCCCGCTTCCTCTTCTTCCTCTCCCTCTTCATCCTCTTTCCCCAGGACGTCGCCCTTCCGAGCTTTGGCGCCGAGGCGGGCGGCTCGTCTCGCGACGCCGGCCTCGGGCTCCACCAGCCACAGCAGCGAGGAGAGCGCCTCGCCGCGCGAGAGCGGCCAGGGGTCGCCGGTCGGCAGCGCAGGGGCCAGGGCGTCCTCGGGGCGCCACGCCGACGCCGGAGCCGGCGCGTCCGGGTCCGCCCCGGCCGGACCCTCGGACGGATCGACGAAGGAGCCGCAGGGGGCAAACGCCTCGCCGGAGCCGTCTTCGCCGCCGCCCGCGCGACGGCCGCCGCGACGCAGCGGAGGCGGGGAGCCGCACGAGGCGGCCGAGGAGGCCGGAGCGCCGACGGCGTTGGAGGAGGAGGACGGCCACGCGGGGCCGGTCTCCTCGACGAGCGTCGTGAGCGCCGCGGCGCACTCGAGCGCCGCGGAGCCGGCCGCGAGCGCGCGCCGAGCCACCGCCGAGGCGGCCGCCCCGGACCGGGCGGCCGAGGGCGCGAGCGATCGGGTCGCCGAGAGGTTTCCGCGCGGGGACGCCAATCCCACGTTTCCTCCCCCTCCTCCGCCTCCTGCTCTTCCTCCTCTTCCCCCCGCGCCGGATCCGTTCTCTGTGGTCCCGTTGGCGTTCATCTGCGCTCCGTCCCTGCTCCTGGCTGCGATCCAGGCGGCCGCGGCGAGGCCGGCCTCGGCGGCCGGCTCGAGGGCCGGCGCAAAGTCTCGGGACAGCAAGAGCAGGCAGATCGTTCTGCGCCCCGGGCACCGAGCTGAGGCCGCGATGCGCGCGAGCGCCTCGAGCGCGGCGGCCAGGAAACGGGCCTCGGCGCCGTCCCAGCGCTTCCAGGCCGGCCCGCCGGGGGGGGGCTCCCGCCGCCGCCAGGGGCTCGCCTCGCGGCGGCGCAGCGCCTCCTCGACGGCGCGCAGCGGCGCGGCGGCCTGGGCGGCGGCTGCCAGCGCCACCAGCGCGCCTGGAGGCGGCGAGGCCGCCTCGAGACCCGGGTAGGCCGCCGCCCACGCCGCCAGCGTCGACGCCAGCGCGCCCGCGAGCTCGAGGCGCGTGGCCCCGGAGACCGCTCCGCGAGCGGGCGAGGAGCGCGCAGGGGAAGCAGCCGCAGACGCGGAAAACGGCTCCGTGGCGTTCGAGACGGACGGCAAGGGCGACGACAGAGGCGTCGTCGCCGTCGCCGCCTTCGGCGTCGCCGCCTCTGCGGCCGTTGCCGCCAAAGGGGAGCCCGCCTCGGGCGCGGCGTCGTGGACGCGAGCGCCGCGCTCGTTCGAAGAGACTGCCTCTGGGGCGAGCGCGACCAGCAGCGCGTCGCCCGCCAACGTGGGCAGAGGGACGCCGCCTGGGACCGCCCCGGCCAGCGCCAAGGCGTCCAGAGCCGCGTCCCGCGCGCGTCGAGAGGCCCGAGACGCGGGAGCCACGGGCGGAAGCACCGCAAACTGCGAGAACAACTCTCCAGAACGCACGTTGTCAACGGCACTGTCGCACGGCGTCGCTGCCTTTGCGTCCTGCTCTCCAAAGGCGCCGCGCGCTGCAAGTGCGACCCGCCCGCGGCTCCGCACGGCCTCCAGCAGCGGCGAAGCACGGCCGGCGGTGCGGAGGACGACGTCGTCCACCCTGCGAGCCGCCAGCGCCGCCGCGAGTCGCAGCATGGCCAACGCAACGGAGGGGGGAGCCGTCTCGGCGGGAAAGAGAGCGCCGCGACCCGCGAGGCCGCCCGGGCGGGTCTCGACGGCGGCGTCGGCATCGGCGTCGGCGCGCAGCCAGGCCGAGCCGTCGCGGCCGCTGCGGTGCACGACCAGCTCGACGGCCTCGGCGCACAGGTGCAAAAGGCCAACGTCGAGATCCGCGAGACGCTCGCGACGCTCGCGAGCCGCGGCGGCGGCCTCGGCGGCCTCGGCGGCGGCGGCCGTCGACGTCGTCGTCCTGACGCCGGCCCGGGCGGGTGAAGGCGCGCTCCCGTCCGCGCCGCGGCCGCGAGACGAACCGCCCTCCGAAGAGGCGTCCGTCAGAGAGCGGGGGGGAAGCGTGACGCGGTGCGCCCGGAGGGCAGCGCCGCCCAGGCGCGGCCGAAAGGCCGTGGGACGACCCGCGGGCACCCCGCGGGCGGCCCGAGCATCCTCGGCCTCGGGTCCGGCGCCGGCGACGGCGCCGGCGCCTGATCCGGGGCCCTCCGGCACCGCGACCGAGCGCGACTGCGCGCCGGTGTCGCTGCCGCCGGCCCGCGCCGAGTTCCTCGCGCCATTTTCAAACGCATTCGAGACCGCGCTGCTGCCTTTGTCCGCGCGGGCGTCGCCGGCCTCGTCGGCATCCTGTTCCGGCGCGCGCGCGCGGGGCCTCTCCGGGGCGCGCGCCGCCCTCGATGCTGAGCGCGCGGCGCGTCGAGCGCGTGAGGCCTGGCGAGGGCGCCGCGGCGGCAGAGGTCCAGACGCCGCTCAGCTGCCGCGGTGAGATGCGCGAGTCGGCTCGCCAGGCCGCAGGGCCCGCGTGCGAGGGCGAGCCCGCCGTGGAGGAGGAGGCGGACGTCGAGGCCGGCCAGCCCAGGGACGCCGGCAGGAGGGTCGGGGCCGGGGGAGCCGGGCCCCCCATGGTCGGTGTGGGCGGTCCCGCGGCGGCCTGGAATCCCGAGGCGGCGGTCGCAAAGGCTGCAAACCCGCCATGGAGAGCGTCGGCGGTGTCGGCCGAGAGGTCGTCGAGCGGCACGAGTCGGCCCGAGCCCGGCGGGAGAAACTGCGCGAGACAGGGCGCGAGGGCTCCGGTCGCCGCGGAGGAGGGGGCTCCCCGCCCGCTTCCGCCGTTCCTGGGTTCGAGCGAGCCTCTGCCCGCCGAGGCTCCGCCGTCCGAGGCGCCGTCCAGGCTCATTCTTCCGGATCCGATCCGCAGCGGCGGGACCATGCAGGCTGCCGAGCGGCTGCTCGAGCGCGAGAGCGAGCCCGAGAGCGGCAGCGGTGGCACGCCCTCGTGGGACGCGGTGGGACCTCCGGCTCCTCCGCCGGCGGCCCCGTTCCCTCCGCGGGCGCTGCCTCCTGTCCCCGACCGCGCGCTCCCGCCACCTCCGGTCCCGCTGCCTGCCTGTCCCGCATCGCCTCCGGCGGCGTCGCTTCCTGCACCGGTCGGCGGTCTGGGCGGCTGTGCGCTGCTTTCGCCTCGCCGCTGCGAATGCATGGGTGCGCTTGGCGCGGCCGTGGAGCCTTGGCGCTCGGCGGTCGCGGACGCCGCGCGTCGCGCGGCGTCCGCGGAGCGGCCTCCGGAGAGGGTCCATGCCGGATCTCCCGGCCCCGCGGCGGGGTGCCAGCCGCGGGCTTGGGGCGTGGGCCCCGCTCCCAGCGCGCCCAGGGCGAGCGGCGGGACGAGGCCGGCTGCCCTGCGCGCCGTGGAGGATGCCGACGAGGGCGGGAGCGGTCCCGCGGCCGCCGCGCCGCCAGAGGTGCTGCTTCGCCGGGTCGGGTGCGAGGCCGCCGGGGCCCCTGGCTCGCGGGGCGTGCGCTCCGCGTCGCTGGCGTCGAGCAGCAGCGGCTGCGGGCGCTTGCCCGGCGACCGATACGGCGACGGAGCCGTCGAGCGCGGCGTGGGCCCCGCCGAAAGGGGGTCGCGCGGCGACGGGTCGAGCGGCGGCCGAGACGCCAGGGGCGCCGAGGGAGCCGAGACGTGCCTCGCGACGGGCAGGAACGGCTGCGGCGCAAGGGGCAGGGCGCCGACCGCGGGCAGGTTTGAAGCGCACTGCAGCGGAAAAGGCCCTGAAGTTGGCGATGCGCCGCATCCGCCGCCGGGTGCGGGGGGGAACGCGGCGGCCCCCGGGGGGGACGCGCCGCCTGCGTGCGCGCGCCCCCCGGGTCCTGGGGACGCCGAGCTGCTGCTTCCGCTGGGCACGAAGGGAAACGGAGAGGCCGAGGGCGTCTCGTCGGGTCGCGGTCCCACCGAAAAGGCTTCAGCGCGGTCCGTGGGGCCCGCGCCCTGGATCGCGGCGCCACCGTTCGAGTCGCGCGAGCCCTTCGATCCGAACGACGCGTCGGCGGCAGCGGGGTCCGCGGGTCGGACCACGCTGAAGCTTCCGGACGCGTCTCCGGACAGCGACCGGTGCAGAGGCGCGCCTCGAATGCTGGCGTCCGCCGGCGAAAAGGGCGCGAGACAGGCAAAGGGGCCCTCGGGCCCGGGCCAGGGGCGCGGCCAGGGGCCAGAGGCGGCTTCTCGGCCCGCAGACGTGGACGAAAAGGTGGGCGACGACGACGCAGCCGCGAGAGCGGCATGCGAAGCGGCTGGCGGAGAACGCGCGGCCTGAGCTGCATTCGGAGTGGCGGTGGCGGCGGTGCCCGCACCGTCGGCGAGGGTGTCGGCGCCGCGACCTCCCCCTCCTCGCACGGGTTTTGTTTCTGCGGCTGGCGATCGGAAGGAGGTGCCTTCGGCGACGCCGGCCCAGGCGAGGATGGCTGCCTCGACGCTGGCCACGAGAGCGTCGTCGCCGGGCGGGTGACGCACGCCGGAGAGGCCCGGGTCGGTCGCCTCACGCAGGCCGTGGGCCCGAGCCGCGAGTGCCGACGCGCCTCTGCCGACGCGCAGCAGCGCGCTCGAGGCCTCCAGGGCGCGTTTCCCGCCGTCCGCAGCCAGCCACGCCGCGGCAGCGGATCGCGCCAGCCGACGCGCAGCCCAAAGCATCGTCGGACCGCGGACGCGGGCGCCGCCGACGCGCCGCGCCGCCGGCCGATCGGCAGCCCCGACGCCACCCTGCCCTCGACCAAGTGCGGCGGGGCCGCCGCCGCCCTTCTCCGAGGACGCCTTTCTTTTCTTCTCCGCATCTTCTCCTCCTTTTTCTTCCTCTTCCTCCTCCTCTTCCTGGTCATCTTTCTCCTCCTCCTCCTCTTCTTCTTCGTCTTCTTCTTCTTCGTCTTCGTCTTCTTCGTCTTCGTCTTCTTCTTCGCCTTCTTCTTCTGCGCCCGGGCTGCGGGCCGCATCGAGGGCGATGCGCGCCACTTCGACCAGGAGCTTGCCTGGGGCCTCGCCGGCGGCCGCCAGGCGGTCCAGCTCCGTCGCCGCCGCCAGCAGCAGCCGCCGCGCGGCGGCGCGGCGGCAAGACGCCGTTCCCGCCAAAAGACCGCGCACGGCGCGGACCACGAGCAGGCGACGCTCCGTCAACGGAAGGGCCGCGGGAGCGGGAGCGGACGGAGCGGGAGCAGAGGCCTCGGCTGTCTTCCGAGCCGGCGATCGGCGGTCGTCGTCGGCGTCGTCGCCGCCAGAGGTGCCGCCGGCGTTCTTCTCATCGGCGCGCTTCGGGTCAGCGGAGCCGTCCTCTCCCTCTTTTTCTTCCTTGTCGGTGTCCCGCGCTCCTCGCTCATCTGCCGCTCGACCCCAAAGCGGCGAGGCCAAAGCGACGAGGGCCCGGGCAGCGCCCGCCTCGAGGGCGGCCTCGGCGCCTCCGAGCGCGAGCGCGGCGACGTCGTCGCTCGCGCGATCCAAAGCCGCTCCAGCGCACAGCCTCGCGGCCGCGTCCGCGAGTGCGGCGCGGGAGAGCGAGGGCGTGGGGGGCGGCTTGGCGGGCGAGGGAAGCGGCGAGCAGCCCCGGGCCGAACCGCCCGACGAGCCCCCAAGAGCCCCCGAGGTCGCCGACGATGCCGCTGGCCCGTCCCGTTTTGGAGACTGCAGCAGCAGAGCGATGCTTCTCGATGCAGACCCGCGCAGGGGAGAGGGAGGCAGGCGCGCCCCGCGGGACGGCGAGCCGGCGGACGCCGACGAGGGACGCGTCGGCGACGGCGACGGGCTCGGCGACGCCGACGCGGACGCGGACGTGGCAGAGGAAGCCGGAGAAGAAGCCGGGGAAGGAGCCGGGCCGGCTGCGAGGTCGAGCGCCGGAACCTGGAGTCTGGAGGAACGGACAGACCCGGCCAGCCGACGGCGCAAACGCTGCCCGGCGTCGCGAGCCCCGGCGATCCCAGGCCCTGGGGCAGGCTCAGAACCGCCGCTCCGACCGTCGGCTTCTCGCGACCCGTCCGACGGCGCTCTCAGAGCAAGACTCTGCAGATGCGGAAAAGGAAATGTGGCGCACAGAATGAGACGACGAATCGGTCAACGAAAGTGGTCCAACATCAAAGGCGTGCGGCACAGACGGTCTCGGGGGAGAAAAGGCAACGCAGTGAAGGGGAGATGAAAGGAAAAACCCGCACGAATCGACCACACCACCGCTGTCGTCGTACGCCACGCCGCCCGCTCGAATCACACTCGTAATCAACGCCAACACGCGTGACGTTTCTTCGCCGCGCGCTCGCGCGGCGGACAGCTCCCGACCTCGCGCGGTCCGACCGCGCTATCGTCGCTCTCCCGAGCGTTCCGCGCACCGCCCTTGCCCGCGCCCCCCTCGTTCCCTGACGCTTCCGGCCGCGTCTTTCCAGCTCGCTCGTCGCCCTGCGCGCCCGCCGGCCGTTCGGCGCCCCGCCCCGTCCCCTCTTCCCCCGCTGCGCCGGTCGGCTCGCGCACCTGCGCGTGGCCAACATCGCTCGACCCTCGCTCGGAGGGCGCCATGGAAACGGCCAAATCGCCGTGAACGCCTGGATGCATCGCGTCCTGGACCACTACACGCTGCGGCATCCCGATCCCTGGCGCTGCGGCATTGCCCGAACCGCCAGACGCCCCCCCCCGCGGACGCTGCGGAAGAAGAATGGGGAGCGCGACAGCAACGCGCACGCCCAGACGCGATCGAATCGAAACGCGCTCTCGGACAGAAAATCGAACCGTGAGCTCGAACGCGAGGGGGTGGACGCTGCGGCCACCGGGCGCGCGCGCGCGCGCGATCGACCCGTCCAGCTCGCGCGAGCCCGCGCCCGGGCTGCCCCCGGCGCGTTTGAGCAGGGACGCAGGGGGCGGGCGCGCGCGCGAGCGGGCAAGGAAGGCGAGGCGCGGGGGGGACCGCCGGCCAAGGAGTGCGGGAAAAGAAGAGGGGGGAGAGGGGAGAGGGAAGAGGCGGGGGGCGACGATCGGAGGGAGAGGCGGCGGCCGGCTAGGGAGAGAGGCCGTTCTCCCGCCTCTCGCTCCCCGCGCGTGAATGCCAACGAGGGGATTCGGGGCGCTCGCCACAGTTGGCCGTGCGTTGCCGCGGTCGAGTGGCCATGATGCGAACAGAGACTGCAAGCTTTGACCCTCCGGAGGAGGGCGAACTCGAGACCCCGCCCGGTGCGCCTTTCGCCCTGCGGCGCCTCGCCGTGAGCACCGCCCGCCGCGCGGTAGCGAGCGGCGGGGTGAGATGGGTCGCGCGCGTAGACGAGGCGCCTCGCCGCATCGCGCCCGGTGTGGCCTGCGTACGCGCCGCGTCGTTTTTTGTGCATTCTCTCAGACGCTCCATTTCGCGTTTGTGGGGCTGTGCGAGCCTTTTCTGGCCCTCGACGCCGCCGGTGGAGTCCCGCGTGGAGCTCTGGAACGAGCGAGGGAGGCGGGCGGGGAGTGGCGGAGGAGCACGCGGCGATGGTGGCAGCGCGGGGGAGGTCCAGGCGGAGCCTTGGCGGGGTGGAGCCGGCAGAAGCGCCTCGTCTCGAGGTGGTGGTGGGGAGGGGGGAGGGGGATGCGTCTCGCGGTCCTTTCGCGTCTCGCGCCGCGTCCCTCGCCGTCTCCTTGCGAGCGTTCGGAATGCAGTTGCATGTTGCTACGTGGGTTCCATGCGGCAACGGGAAGGGGGTGAAGCGCGGACGACAGAGGGCGAGTCCGCTGGAGAGGGATTGAAAGGGAAAGGGAGAGAGAGAGGGGCGAAAGGGGGGGGGGGGGGGGGGGGAGGGGG
>PEIA01006816.1:0-20856 GCA_003613005.1 Prototheca ciferrii
GGCGCCCGGGCCGCCTCCGGCCCCGGAGCGGCAGCCCCGGCCTCCCGGACGGGCGCGGCCTCTCTGGCTCGGCTCGGCTCGCCGCGCGCGGCCGCGCCGTTGGGCCTCCCGACCTCGCCCGCGACCTCGCCCGGCCGCGCGACGCGCACGCGCGTCTTTTCGACGGCGCCGAACGCAGACACCTCGCTGCTCGATCTGCTCGCGTCCGCCGCGGGCGTCGCGGCCGAGGCGCCCACGCCGGCGCGGGCGCCCAAGCGCGCGCACCGCGGCGCCGGCGAGCGCGGCGAGGGTCCCGGCGCCTCTGCGGCGGGAGCGGCGACCCCGGGACCGGCCTCCGGTCGGCACCGCGCCGCCGGCGCCGGGCCGGGCTCCGCGACCGGCGGAGACGTGGCCGGGGCCGGGGCCGGGCCCCGCGACGGCGGGGCGGCCCGGTTGGGCTTTGGTGCCGCCGCCGGTGCGGCAGCCTCTGGCGGCGCCGGGTCGTCTCCGCCCTCCCGGTCTCGCGCGCGCGACACGCTCGCGCAGTCGCTTTTCGACAACCGCGAGCGCATGTTGCTGGGATCCATGGAGGGCATGCGCGACCGCATCAAGCGGACCCTCAGCTCGCTCGTCCGAGGCGGCGAGGGGGAGGGAGGGGGACGGGGGCGCGGCGGGACCCCGGGCGGCGGTGCGGGCGGCGCGTCGTCCGGTGGGGCCGCGCGTCCCTCTGCCTCGGGTTCCGGCAAGAGCGGCCCGTCCGGCCACAAGCACATGCCGACCTCGCGAGCCCCGGCGTCGAGGCCGGCAGAGGCGCCGGCGACGTTGACCTCGACCTCTCCGGGACCTCTGCAGGCCGACGGCACCCCCCGACGCCGGGACGAGGCGCCGCCGGCGACGACGGCGCCGCACGTCTCGTCGAGAGCCGCGCGCGCGCTCGCGCGCGCCAGCGCCGCCGGACGGGACGCGGACGCCCCCGGCGCCTCGTCGGGAAGCAGACGCCTCACGCGCGCCGCGCGCGCCGAGGAGGCGACCCGCGGCGGAAAGGCCCGAACGGAGGCGGCATACGACGAACCGAAGGCTCTAGAATCCGAAGGAACGCGCGGTCGCACTGGCGGGAGCCGGGCGCGAGCCGAAGATCGGACTCGAGCAGACCGCTCGGGCATCTCGGCCACGCCCCCCGTCTCCCCCTCGCCCTCGCCCTCGGCCTCGGCCTCGGCCTCGTCCGCGCCTCTCTCCGTCAAGCGATCGCGCCAATCCGACCGCGACCGCGACCGCGACCGCAAGAAGAAAAAGCGCCGAGAAAGGACTGGCAAGGGCGATCGAGGCGGCCAGCCGTCGACGCGGCAGTCGGACGCCACCCAAGGCAAAGCCGAGGCAGGGCCCGGAGCCGTCTCCGGAGGCTCGGCCCATCCGAGAGCCGCCGCCGGAGGCTCCCGGCGGCCGCAGGGCGCGGGGTCGGCCGCCGCGCCCTCGTCGGCCGAGGGCGGCGCCCTTTCGCAGCAGGCCATGCAGGCCGCGATCGAGCACGCCGCGACCAAGGTCATGAACAAGGTGGCCGAGGAGATCCTGGCAAAGCTCTTCGACCAAGACGCCGACGGCATCGCGCGACTTCTCGGCACGTCTCTCGCGCACAGAGCAGCGGACTCTGACGGACGAGAAAACGCCAGGGACCAGTCGCGCGCACCAAAACAGCGATAAAGCAAGGGGAGTGGGGAAGCGGGGAAAATGGCAAAAAAACCACCAACGCGAACGACAAGGACGACGACAACCTATGACATCACATGCACAGACGCAAAAATACCCAAAGTGGAGGAATATCCCCAAAAGAAGGCTGGAGCGCTTTGGGCAACCCAGACCGCTCTGTCGCAGGCAGCGGGGGAGATGCTGTCTGGCTGGCCGGGGGGCGGGTCCATGCATTGCTCTCCCGCCCGGGCGCACCTCGATGCAAAACGAGGCGCGCGGTCTGCCACAAGACCATCTGCGCTCGAGCGTGACCCTCGCCAAGTGCGCTGCAGCGCTCGCACAAAGCACAAGCTCGCCACGCCGGGGTGTTCCTCCGCCGCAAAACCGACCGACCTGGCAGACGAATCGAGCAGCGAGCTCCTCGATGCCCCCAACCAGCCCAAGTTTCTCCCGGAGAAAATCGGGCAGCGCACCCCGGCTGCACTCTGCTTCTCTCTCCCTCTCGGCGCGGCGGCGCCTTTCTCACATCCCGCGTGTGGGGAATGCCGACAGACCCTCGCATCGCGTTTTCCGTTTTTTTTTTTTTCCCCTTGTATTGCCTCGCGTCACCCGTTGCCACCGCTTTCCTTTTTTCATCTCCCGTTCCTCTCTGTTGTTTTCTTTACTTTTCAGTGCCCCAATTCTCTCCCTTTGCTTCGAGATCGAGGAGGACAAAAGACCACGGTGCGATTTCCGTCTCTGCCTTTTTCTTCCTCCCCCTCCCCTTGCCTCCTCTTCAGCCTGCGTTTTTTTTTTCCAAACCCCTCTATTCTGTTTCCCCTTTCTTCTTCGCACCTTCGTTGCCAACGTCCAGACCACGCACGCACGCCCATCTCTGCCTCCCGCACACGTCACTCCCACACGCGCGCTCGCACAGCGCGTTCCGCCATGCCTTTGCTTTGCGCCGCCCTCTCCGAGCATCTCGGCAGTTTTCCTCGTCAGCCCCCCCCCCGTTTTCTTCTTTCTTTCTTTTTTTTCGGCCCGCGCCCCTTTTTGCGCCCGTCTTTCTACGAAGACGCGCCCGAGCGCCGCACCCGCGCACACCCTCATGTGTGCTTTGCAACGACACAAACAGTGACGATACCGAGGCACGCGGGAACTGTCGGAGGGCACACAAACGAAAAAGCAGTCACACACGCTCGCACGCACAAAAGGGTGGGGGGTGGGGGGTGGGGGGAAGGTAGGGAAAAGGAAGCGGGAGAGGGGAAAAAGGTGAAAAAACGGGGGGGCGGATGTCGCTGGAGTTGAAGCTGGAGAAGGGGGAAGTGAGGCGAAAGAAGAGGAGAGCGAGTTTCCTTCTTCCACCCCCCTCCCCCCCTTATCTCCACCCCCACCTCCAACTTCTCCCCTTGCCGTCCTGCTTCCTTTATCCTCTTCCGTAGTCTCGTTCTGCATTGTAGGGCGTGAAGATGAGTTTTGTGGCGTCGACTTCGAGTCCTGGCGGCCCCGCGGCCGTGAGCCTGGCTCTGAGGACGTGCGGCGCCGCGCAGAGGACGTGTTGCCCCTTTTGGTATTGGATGAGTCCGGCGTGTTGCAGCGTGGAGATGATGTCGTCTGGTTTGAACATGGTGACGGACGAGAGTTCGGCGATGGAGATGGCGCCGTCGCGCTCGCAGAGGATCTGGAGGAGGATGCGGGTCCAGTAGCCCCTGTACGAGACGAGCCCGAGGTCTGAGAGCGGGCGCTCGGGCGTGCCCACGCGCCCCTCGATGCGCGAGAGCTCGTAGGAGAAGGCGATCAGAAACTTGCCGTAGCCCTTGCGCTGGTAGGCCGGGAGCGTGAGGATGCAGGCCAGGTTGAAGCCCTCCTCGGAGGCCTTTTCCTTGCTAAAGTAGCCCACCAGGTGCGTCCCGCGCTCGTCCGTCTCGCACAGCACGTAGAAGAGGAAGAGGTCGACGTCGTAATACAGCGTCTTGTGGTCCAGGAAGAGCTTGGCCAAGTAGCACAAGTTCTGGCAGTACTGCTTGGCCCGCCGGCCGTCCACCTCGAACACGCTCACGTTGCCGCTGCGATACACCTCGGTCCCCGGAGGATGCAGCAGATGGCACTTGGCCGCGTGACGAAGCATCTCCGATCGAGTCTTGAAGAACGCCAAGTCGTGCTCGCAAAAATACATCATCTTGCAGTCGCGGTACTCTGGCGGGAAGGGAGAAAAATACCACGTCTCCATCCGGTGACGACCAAGCTCGATCATCTCGATGTTCTTCACCTTTGTAAACTCCTCGTGCTCACGCAGCTGCTGAGGATCGAAATCCTCATGACCCTCACCCTCCTCCTCGCTGTGCTCCTCCTCAACCTTGCGACGCTTGGAACGATCCAAAGGATCCACAGGCTCGGGACGAACCAACGTCAACAAGTCAAAGTTCGACAAACGAACCCACTCGTCCATACGACGGTTGACTGCAAGCGGAAGAGGAAACGCACGCACGGAAAAGCGCACAGTGAGCGAAAGAGAGAGCGCGCACGAGCAAGGACCAGCACACGCCGCCCAACGAGGACGAGACGCGCAGGAGCGGCGGAAACGAGATGGAAGAAACAAAAACCGCGAGGGCGCGTGAAGGAGCGAACGCAGGGCCCAGAAGAGCCCCCCTCCCGTTCCCCCGCCCTGATCATCGCTTCCTCCCCTTCTTCCTGTCCCCCGCCACGGCACTCCGAATTCCACGCCCCATGCACGCACACTTTCGGTAATGGACGTAGTACTCGAACTTTTCGGGGTCGTCCTCGTCGCGCAGCGCGCGGCGCTCGACCACGCGCGCAGGATACAAGTTGCCGTCGCGATACCGACAGCTCACGAGCGACCCAATCTCCAGGACCTCAGGGCCCTTGTTAGCGACCCCCGCTCCGACCACGACCACCTCGCCGCCAGCCGCGGCACCCGCGTTCGCATCTTGAAGCGGAGCGGCGCCCTTGCCCTTGCCCTTGCCGCGACCAGATCCCTGCGCGGAGAAGGCAAAAAAAGGCAACGCATCAGGACGCGCACGACGCAGCCCAAAGTCCCCCACTCGCCCTCCCCAGCGTCTCCCTCCCGCGCGACCTGCAAGTCCCCGGCCGTGCCGAGACCCGAGCCCCGACCGCGCGCCTCTCCTCCTCCCCGCACGCCGAGCGTCGAGCGCCACCCCTGCGCCGACTTGGCCAGTTCCGATCCGCTCATGCAATTAAAACGGCACCGCACAGACCGCACCTTGTGGCCCGCAGGCCCAAACTCCTCCTTGATCGCCGGACCAGAGCCCATGGCGACAGCGACCGCGTCGCGCGCCTCGCGGCGCGGCGGAAACGACGACCCGCGAGGAACGCAGCAACAAGGGCCGGCGCGCACGCGCGACGCCAGAGCGGCTCCACGACGTGCGTTTCGGAAGACACGACGGCGCCAGCGAGGCGCCGAACGACGTGCGGACGAGTTTTCCGACGGACCAACCCCCTCTACTGCGCCGCGCGCGCGCGCGCGGAGGTGGACGGGGTCGCTCCGTCGGGACAAGGCGCTGGCAAGCCTGAAGATTGCAAAGGCAAACGAGCGCTCGACGGGCACCCTCAAAGCACCCTCACACCTGTCCAATCTGCGACGCCCCTCGTTTCGATGGTCCCATGTATGCCTTTTCTCACCATCGCACCTTTTCATTTCGTGTTCCCCGTGGAGGCAGCAAAGCGCGCAGCCTACGTGACTTTTGTAGCGTCCGCGCCTGTACAATCGGCCGTCGACGTCAGCGAGGTCTCTGATGCACATGCCGGATTGTAGGTGCCCATCTCGCTGACTGACAACCTCGCCTCGCTCCACTCCAAGGTGCACGATTTGGTCGCCAAGGCTCACACCGTGACACGTTTCCCTTTCCGCTGCTCGTCTCTCGCTTCTCGTCCCCTGCCACTGAGGCGGTGGACTCATCGAATAAGTTGCATTCTTCCTTTGGTCGACCCCTCCTCGCGCCATATGGCGACCGATAAAGGCGGGAAACGGAAAACAGACGAACAGGCGCAAAGTGTGGCTGCAAGGGGAAATCGAGCGGGCGCCAGGGGCGACGGCGACGGCAACGGACCGCCAGTGCGACGATGTGCCTGTGGTTGTGCCCACAGATGTACACAAAGCGTGTTGCGTGTCGAGACGAGACGTGTGCAGCAGAGAAGCAGCTCCAAAGGAGCGCAAAAGGAGGGAAGCGAAAACGGCGACAAGTGTCGAAAAGCGAGGCAGTTTGGAGATAATACGACGCATAGGGGCAGAAGGCGAGATGGCGAGAGCGGCAGTACAGGGTCGACGAGAGACAAACCGCGGAGCCAAGACGCGCCTATGAGACGCGATGGGTTGAGACGAAACGAGGAAAGCGGCGCCAATCCGGGGAGATGGCTGAAAACGTACGTGAAAAACGCTCAAGGGCAGATCATTGCAGCAGACTTGCAGCGGCAAGGCGGGAGAAGAAATAGCACAATGGGGAGAATGAAAAAGAGGTACGCGCGCGATGCGCAATCGACGAGTAGCGGAAAGAACAGAAGCGAGAGAAAAAAAGAGAAAGGAATCGGCACAATGGAGGCCATTCGAGGATAAAGGGGAAATCGACAACCAAGGTGGCTCCGAATCGCGCGGCATTCCGAGGCGTGCACCTTCGCGTACCGAGACGCTATCACGTTCAAACGCGAGCCACCTGTCGAAAGATACCATACGTAGCATCCCAGTGGGCACGCACAGAGAGGGCAGGCTGTGGAACGGTATCCCCACCCTGCCTGACCACTCTGCTCACCTCACTGTCGCCTCCCTGGCCGTTTCTGCCCCGGAATGTGCAGGACGTCGAGAAGCCGCATGGATCGTTCCGGCTGCGCGTCGTCGATGACGAGCTTGCCGCGCCGCTTGGTGACCGCAGCCCAGCGCGAGGGCCAGCGAGCAAACGCGGCCGGATGCGCGGCCGCGACGGCGGGGTCCGGGGCGAGCGCTGGCCTGCCGGCGTGCGCGGCCGATAGAATTTCGGCGGCGGCGGCTTCGGCGGCGTCGACGGCGTCAGAGCCGCCACCGAGTCCCGTGCGCCAGCGAGGGTCCTCGCGCCACTCGGAGGGCACGAGGTCCATGCCGATGGCGTACAGCGTGAGCGAGCCGTCGGGCGTGATGTGGATCCGGATAAAGCCCTTGTGATCTCGAATGCGGAGCGAGGAAAAGGCCTCGTCAAAGTGCACGCAAAACCAGTTGACGGTGACGTACAGATACGTGCCGAAGACCAGCGCAACCGTGGGCGTGGCCAGCACCCAGTAGTAGGCCAGCATCGCAGCATAGTAGGCCAACGCCTCGCCTCGCGTGAGCGTCGAGGCGTCGCCCAGGCGCCCCGTCGGAGGCGCCGTCGGGATGGGCGGCTCGGCAGAGGACAGCGAGACGACGGCGGAGGCGGCGAGACCCAGCGCGGCCGCGAGGCCTCCGGCGGCTTCGCCTGCGCCTGCGCCGGCGGCCGCCTCGGTGGCGTTCCAGCCGCACAGCTTGGCGCGCGTGACGCCGATGGTGGCCGGAGCGTCAAACGCCGCCATGGCGATGCGGATGAGGCCCGGATAGAGGCCCAGCGAAAAGCGCTCGAGCGCGTCGCGGAAGCGTGCAGGATCGGGAAAGTGTCTGGCCTCGTAGGCACGGTACCAGCGGAACAGCGAGTGGTGGTCCGCCGGCGTTTCGTGCCGCAGCAGCGTCACCGCTCCCATTTCCAGCAAAAGGAGGAGCAAAATGGCAGCGCAGACGTGCGCCAGCGCGTGCGCGGCGGCCACGATCAGGCGAGATCGCGACCCGCCCTGTCGCAGCCGGGACACCGGCTGCGGCTCCGTCGGCAGGTTGAGGTGACGCGACGACGTCACGACAGGGGCCGAAGGAGCCAAACCCTCCGCTCCGTCCAGTTTCGAATCGGATGCAGGGGCGCTCGAACCGGCGGCAGCGGAGCCCGCGTCGACGCCCTTGCCGTCGCCCCCGCGGCCCGGCTTGGAGGAGCCGTCAGAAGACGTGCTCTGGACCGCAAAGGCGACCTTGCCTTTGCCGGACGGTGCAACAGCGGAAGTCGAAGAAACGAGCGCGGAAGGAAGCGAGCTGAGAGAAGGCGAGGCGGACGGAAGACGCGACGCGGCCCGCGAAGGTGTAGCCCCCCCTGTGGACTGGGACTTGGCTCCCGCAGCGGTCGTCGTCGTCGCCGTCGTCGTCGTCGTCGTCGTCGTCGTCGTCGTCGTCGCAGCTTCGGCAGCGTCGCCGCCGCCACCACCGCTCCCCGCATCCGAGGACAGCGTTCCAGCGGTCGGGGATCTCCAGACCACGTCCCCCGTGTCGAGGAGGGTCGAGGCAACGGCGCCTGCGGCTTGGACCGCCGCGGCTGCGTGCTCCTCGCCGTCCTCGCCTTCGTCCGAGCCTCCGACGCCTCCGTTGGCCGCGAATCCGACGCACAGGACGAAGAGGAGCACGGTGACGACGAGCGAGACGCGCGAAGAGCCCACGAGGTCTCCGATGGCCTCTTGCATGGCCCGCAGCAGCCGACCGAGCCCGGCCGCGGGAGCGGGCGCGTCGACGACCGCCAGGGGAGCCGTGCAGCGGGGCATCATGGACGCCGCGAGCAAAAAGTACAGCACGCCTCCGATGATGTCAAAGCGGCTGTTCATGTTCCGGAACGTGTGCAGGTTGCGCCGCCCGATCTGCAGCGAGCGGCGCGACGACGGAAAGGCGCGCACGCAGCGGTAGCAGCCACGGGGCAGCGCCGCCTGTGCCGCGGCCGCGCGCTCCTGCGCGTACCGCGCGAGGTCGAACGGGTCCTCCTCAAGCTGCTCGGCTTTCGAAGGGAGCGCCGAGAAGCCGGGAACGTCGGACGAGGCGGCAGCAGCACCGCGGCCGGTGCCCTCCAAGAGCGCGCCGAACGAGACCACAGAGCCGCCGTCGCGCATGCTCGAGCCCCACTGCGTCGATCCCGCGCCCGACATCGACGACGAAAAGGGCACCGCGTTCTGGGACGGAACGGCCGAACCGAGCGAGGACTTCGAAGCGTTCTGGGCGACCGAGGCTGTCCCCCCCGAGAACGCGGCTTGCGCGGCCGAGGCGGGCCCCGGCGGAAGGCCGCCGAGCGCCGCCGACCCTTGCCCTCGCGGTGAGAGTCGGACGCCGGCGCCTCGAGCGTCCAGCAGCGGAGAGACGTCAAAGCCATCCTCTGCGAAGCGCCGAGACGACGCGAGCGACGCGGGGAACGATGCCGGCGGCGTCAGGCCAGACAAAGTCGCCTCGGCGGCGTCCGGACGCCGTCCATCGTCATTGCCGCCGCCGCCGTTGCCGACATCGACTTCGCCGGCCCAGCCGCGCGGAGGCGCATACGCCGGTCCCGCGGCTGGGTCCAGGTGTGGGCAGGGGCATGCGTCCGCAAAAACGTGCGTGGGGTGCATGAAAGCACCGCCGCATCCCGCCACCACGAGATGTTCTGGGTCCATCAAGTCCCACGGCTCCGACACGAGCGGCAGGTCCTTTGGGAGTGGCGAGGGCAGGGCGGTGGGGGACGCGGGGGGCCCTCGAGCCGGCGCAAAAGCACCGCCCGCGTCCTCGGCCGCATTCGAAGCTGCAAACGCAGTCGACGCCGCGCCGTGGAACGGCGAAGGGTCCGAACCCGGTGCGGCAGCTCCGTCGCCGGCACCGTCGCCGACGCCGGTGCCTGCATCGTCGCCGTCGCCGCCCGGCGCCGCCGCCGCCGCGTCGTTCCCTCCCTCGCCCGCAACGGAGCCTGCCCGCTCTGCCCGCTCCTTCTCGCCGTCCGCGTCGCGACCGTCGAAGAGCGAGGCGGACGAGGGCGCCGGCGCGCGGAGCCGCGCGCTCAACGGGTCGCTGCCCGCAGGCGGGCGGCCTGACAGGACCGCCTCAGAGGGGGGCCCGGACCTAGAGTCCCCGGCGCGGCAGACCTGCTCGCCACGGGGGAGCGTTGCCAACCGCGCAAGCGAGGCGCTCGAGTCTGGTTGCGGAGGTTGCAGCAAGAGACCCTCGGGGGTCGGGCCGGGAGCGCGCACCGCCGCTGAGGCGGCAGCCTCGAGGCCCCCACCTCCGCCTGGCTGAACAAGCGACGAAGAGGCGTCCGACGGAGCGGCGCGCAGCGCGGCGCCGCGCACCGCGCCCGTCTCCCCGGCGACCGAGTCGGCTTCACCGGGAGACGTGCCGCGTCGCAAGCTCCCGCGGCGGGCGACGACGGGAGGCAGCGCGCTGGATCCCGAGGGGCCTCGCAGGGGCGAGGCGCCCCGGGGCGAGGCGCTGGCAGGGGACGGCGACGCTGCGCGGGAGCGTCCGCGGCGCGCCTGCACGGCCGCGAGCCCCGCGCGCAGCGACGAATGCATGGTTGTCGACGCGGACGCAGAAGACGCGGACGCTCGGCGGTCGCTGCCGCGGGGCTCGAGCGGGACGAGGTTGTGCGTCGAGTGGGACGGCGTGAGGTGCAAGAACGCCGAGGACGGATCGTCGTCGTTCGCCTCGTCGGCGAGAGTCGTGCGGCGCCTCGGGGCGGCATCCGAGGTCTCGGGCATTCCCGGAGGAAGCGCGAGGTTGAGCGACGAGGGCGAGGGAGAGGCGAGGCCCCGGCGTCCGCAGGGGCGAGAGGCTGCGCCCACCCGAGGGACCCGCGTTGGATCTGCAGAAGCGAGCGAGTTTGGGTCAGCAGAGTCGCCGTCCGTGTGCGAGCGCGAGGCCGGAGAATGAGCCGAGGATCTGCGGGTCGCACGATCGCGTGCGGAACGCAGGCCCCGTCCGCGAGCGACGGCGGGCGAGCAGTCGTCGCCAGAGCCGCCGGCAGGCCCGCTCTCGTCCAGCTCCTCTTGCGGTGCGGTCGCCGCCGCGGCAGCGTCTTCGGCAGGTCCGGCGTCCCCCTTGCCAGTTCCGGAGCGCTTTGCGCCACCTCCAATGGACGCGATCCAGCCGGCGATGCCGGACCGCGACCCGAGCGATCCTCCCGAACGGCCGTCCTGCGACGACGGCCCGGGTCCCGGCGAGCGCCTCGAGCTGCCCGCCCGGCCCGAGGCGCCTCCGGCGGGATGGCCGCCGCCCTGAGCGCCCTCGTCGCCGGTGACGTCGTTTCGACGGAAGACAGAACCTCTGCGGGACGGCGAAAGCCCCAGGAGAGCGCCCAACGACGATCCGCCGCCGAGCGACGAGGCGAGCGAGCCCGTCAGAGACCCGCCTCGCGGCGAGTCGCCCGGCAGAGGCAGGGAGGCGCCGTCGCCGTACGGAGAAGACGACTTGCGGCGTCTGGCGTCTGGAACCGCGACCGGAATCGACCCGGAAAGCAGCGGCCTCGCGACTGTGGGCGAGGGGCCCATCGGAAGCAGCGCAGGTGGCTCGCCGCCTTGCGGAGCTGACGAGGCGAGCGACGACGAGGGCGAAGATGGCGAACTGGGTGGCGGGACGCCAGCTTGGCCGGAACGTCCTCGAGAGTTTGCCTCGGGGGGTGCATCGACGAGCGCGTCTCGAGGCGACGGTGGTGCAGGGCCCGAACGGCCGGCCTCGGCGACGTCCCTGGTCCCGCCTGACCTCTCGGCCGAGGGCGAGCGGTGCCGCGAGGCCGGCGCTGGGGACGACGCCGACTGCCCGCCAAGCTCGTTGAGCTCCTGCTCGTCGTCCGCATCATCGCCCGTCTCGCGACGTCGAGCCCTGACGCGCGAGACCCGGTGCGGGTGCGACGAGACGCCGAGCGAGGCCGAGGCCGAGGGCGAGGGGTCTCTCGACGATCGGCGGCCAGGAGGGAGCGCGTTCGAGAGCGCCGAGACGGCAGGACGACGGCGCTGCGCTTCGGAGGCGCTCGAAGATGACAGCGAAAGAGGAGCCTCTGAGGCAGAACGCATCGCCGCCACGCCGTCCGAGGCGCTGAACGCCTCGCGGAGGCCCCGAGGAGACCGTGAGAGGGTCTCGGGATTGGCACGCCCCGCGCGGGGAAAACGGCCGCGTGTCGAGGTCCCGGCCGCAGGGCCATCCGCGTCTGCGTCCTCGGCGACCGAGGCGAGACTCGTCTGACACTCTAGCGCGTCGCTGCGACCCCAGAGCCGCAGCGGGTGCGCGGCCGCGGCACGCGGCGAGCCGCCGGCGGGGGGAGTGCTCTCCTCCGCAAAGGGCGTCGGAGGCCGCGACCCGAGCGCGCCGGCGCGAGGCGACGGCTGCGTTCTGGACGTAACGGCGCCCGCACCGATACCGCGAGACGATGAGAGCCCCCCGGACCCGGCGTTGGCGTCGGTGCCTTCGCGCGAAAGCCGCCCGGGCGGCAGCGGAAGCGTGGGCGTCGCGAGGGCCAAGTCCGAGTCGCCAGAGGCTCGACCCCCCCCAGGCGCGAAGAGCGTCGGCGAGGGCGACTCGGCGCGAGGAGTCCCGGGCTGCGAGCTTGCAGCGTCCGCGGTCGAGAATCCCGGTGCCATTGGCAACGACTCTGCGATTCCAAGGCCGCGCGCGGCGATGGCCGGCGAGAGGGGCGAAGCTCCTGACGCCCCAGGCGAGGGGGCTCGGATCGGCGAGGTGCCATCGAGGGCGGGCGAGAAGCGCCCGACCGGGGACCCCCCCGCGAGCGACGAGGCGCGCGTCAGCGACGGAGACGACGCGCGCAACGGCGAGGAGACGTCGGCGGGCGAGGTGCCACGGAGGGACGCCGAGCCGCGCAGGGAGAGGACGGAGCTCCTGGTCGGGGAAGAGCCGCCCAAAGGCGACGAGCGCCCCGTCGGAGACTCGGCGTTGAAGGGCGAGGCGCCGCGCACGGGAGACGCGCCGCGCGTGGGAGACGATCCTTGAAGCGGCGTGCGAAACGGCGACGAGGCGCCAACCTTGCCCGAGCCCCGGACGGGGGACGAGCCGCGAGCTGGCGATCCCGCGCAAGCGATGCCGCCCGGCGCGGTGGGCCCGCGCCGAGCGGGGCTGGCCGAGACCTGGGCGACGCGGCGAGTGGGGCTGGCGCTGCCGCGCTGTCGCCCGGCCGCGCGGCCGACGAGGTCGGAAACGGCGGCGGCGGCACGGGACGCGAGCGACGACTCGCGGGAAGCGGCCGTAGCGGAGGCGCTGCGCGACGCGCGCTCTGCGGCCTTGCCGGTGCCCCCTCCCACAACTGCAGCGGCGGCAGCGGCGGCGGCGCCCTTGGCGGCACCCTTGGCGGCACCCGCAAGCCCTGCCGCCGCGCCGCCCTTGGCGGCTGCGTCGGCGCCCCCGGTGCCTCCCCCGTCTCCCCCGTCTCCCCCGTCCACTTCCGCGTCTGCGTCGGCCTCTTCGCCTCCGACGACGATGCGTTCGACGGCGGGTTCAAACCTGTGTCGCATGTAAAAGTGGAGGTCGCCTGCGATGACGAGCCGAACGCGACCACGGAGCGGGCCTCGGAGAAGCTGTCGGAGGTTTGGCGCGGAGCGGACGCCTCTGTACCAGTCCATGAGCCAGAGCGGACAGTGTAGCACGATGAGTGCGCGGTCGTCGGGTCCCCAGCGGCGCTCGGCGAGCCGCGCAAAGTAGGCGTACTGCGGGAGGTCGACGTCATCCACCAGCGCCAGGTCCAGCCCGAGCGCCCACCAGCCCGAGGGCAGCCGCAGCGCCCAGTAGCTTCGGCGCTGCGGCATCGACCAGCCGCCGATCCAGCCGGCCGAGAGGATGCGCCGCGTGAACGTCTCCAGGCCATCGATCCAGTCGTGATTGCCGGGAACGAAAAAGGCCAGCGGGCCGGGCCACCGCGACAAAAAGCGGTGCGCCGGCGCCGGCGCAGGCGGGGAGGTTGCGGACGGCGAGGCGTCCAACAGAGACAGCGCCGCGGGAGGCTCGGGAGGAGAGGGCTGCGGCACCGGAGAGAAGGGCGCCAGGGGGGACGGAGCGCGGGGCCGCGCGTTCAAAGGTGCGCCGCCGGCGGCCCGGCGAGGCGCCGAAGAGGGCGAGTCGGCAACGGCGGCGCCCACGTGCGGCAAAGGCGGAGCGTCAGCGTCAGACGTTGCAGAGCGCTTGAATGGATGCCGTTCCGCTTGTGAGGTCGCGTCCGACGTGCCCCCCCCCTTTTCCTTGCTGGCGTCGACGGAAGACGCCAGCGAAGAGGACGAGGCCGAAGAGCGCGAGGCGGCCGAGGCGTCGCTGTCGTTGTCGAGATCGAGCCGGAGTGCGTGCGTAGCGGGTGTTTCGCCGGCGCCTCGCGCAGCAGGGGCCGCCGAGGCATCGAACTCGGAGGCAGAGCGCCCTCCAGCGCTGGACCGGAGAGCGTTCGAGGCCGAGTCGACGCCCTCGGTCGAGCGGGCGTTCGGAGAATCACTCTGAGGAGCGTTGCGCGGCATCGCGTTCGACTGGGGCTCGCGCTTGGGCTCCGTGGCCCAGCCTCGCGCCTCGGTCCCCGCGTTGCCGTCGTTGGCACCGCGGTCGCCTTTGAACCCGTCGAGGCGCTCGTCGTCGTCGAATTCGTCGTCGTCGTCGTCGCTGTCGCCGTCGCCCATGTCCATGGCCTGCTCGAGGCCGTGCGGTTTGTCGACGATGAGCTGTCTCGGGTGCACGTGCGGCGGCGCTGGAAAGGCGGCCTCGTAAACCGAGAAGAGACGCGTCGAGTAGGTCTCGTCGGTCGGGTTGGGATAGGCCAGATCACCCCCGTGCAGGAAGAGCGAGGCGCGAGGAAGGTGCAGTAAGCGCCAGCCCGACGGAAGCGCGCCCGGAGCGGCGCTGGTCGCGCCGGAGGGGGGAGGCTGCGCGCGGTGCGGCCCGGGCGGAACTGGGGCTGGGGCTGTGGCCGGAGCTGGAGCCGGAACCGGGGATGCAGCTCCCGAGGCGCGCCTCCCGTCGCCCGCTGCCGCTCGGAGCGCCTGGGCGCCGCCTTCGCTCTCCGCGACGTCCTCGGCGTCCTCGCGAGGCAGCAGAAACGGCGTGCCTGGGTCTACCTCGGGCCAGCCGGCGGGCGTCCACGCCACGCCGGCGGGGTTGAGGCCCCCAGGGAGCAGGCCAAGGTTGGGAGAGTGGGTCGCCAGGGGCACGTCGAACGCGTAGTGCTGAGGAGACGTCTGCGCCTGCGTCTGTCGCTGCGAAGCGTCGGCGACTCTGGAGCGACCGGTCGCGCCCGGCCCCGGAGCAGCGGCGTCGGGCGCCGAGGTGCCGCCTTTGAGCGGGGAGCGATCCGCCGGCTCGGGAGCAGACTTGCCGCCAGCTCGGGCTCCCGGGACCTCGGTCTCGGCAGGCTGCGGCGGGAACGACGCGGGAGACCACATCGGTGGCTCGAGCGAAGACGGAGCGCCCGTCGGCGCCGGCCGGTCGTCGCCGGGCGCAGACGCGTCCGAGCTCCGAGCCCCGCTCCGTGGACCCGCGCCGGATGCGCCCTTGCGCTTGCCCTTGCTTGGGCGGCCGTCGTCGCCCCACCACCGGGGGTTGCGCGGCTCGCCGGGGTCTTCGCCGGCGGCGTCGATGTCGCCGCCGCGGCGCTCCTGCAGCCGAAGCGACTGGAGGCGCTCGGCGGGGTGCGGGGGCGGCGCCGGGCCGCCCCGGGCGGCGGCCGCCTCCCCGGCGGCCTCGTCCGGCGCGGCGCGCGCGGTGGGGTCCCGCCAGGCCGCCGGGAGCAGCTCGGGGGGGACGGCCACGGAGACGGCCGGGGCAGCCATGGCGCGCGCGACCGTGTAGGTCGAGTCGCCGCCGTCGCCGGTGTCGGCGACGAAATCCATCCAGAGCTCGTCGCGCAGAGCGTAATGCTCGAACAGGACCCCGTCGCCGTCGCGGGGATCCGGGCCGTCGTCGAACGGAGGCGGGCTCGCGGCGGTCGGCGGGCAGGGAGGCGGAAAGGGGGGCGGCGGGGGTGGCGGAGCCGGTGGCGCCATGGGCGGTCCCGGCGGGGGGGGCTGGGGAGGGACGCGGTCGGACCCGGACGCCTGCGCCGCCTCGGCCTGCTGCTGCCACTGCTGCCACTGCTGCGTCTGCTGCCACTGCTGCCACTGCTGCCACCGCTGCCACTCTTGCACGTACTGCGTCCAGGCCTGTTGCTGCTGCGCGTACTGCGCCCAGGCCCGCTGCTGCTGCTGCTGTCGCTGCTGCTGCTGTTGCTGCTGCTGTTGGGCGGCGCCTGCGCTTGTGCCCCCGCCTGCGCCCCGGGCCGTCTGGCCGGCGCCTGCGGGTCCGAGGGCTGCTTGGAGCGCTCGTGCGTCGAAGCGTCCTAGGAAGAGCTTGACGGACACCATGAGGTCGATGGTGGTCTTGAGGAGGTCGGCGGAGGTTCCGCTGTACCAGGGGAACATGGGGAGGAACCGCGGTCGGGGCGCGGCCGGGGACACCTCGATGGGCGCTCCCGCAGGCGGCGCGTGCAGCGGCGCGGGCAGGCCCGGCGGCAGGCCCGGCGGCAGCGATCCCGGCGACCTCCGGTCCGTGCGGGCGCGACGGCGCTGAGCCGCCGCCTCCGTACCGGCGTCGAGCGACGACGGGGAGAGCACGTCAAAGCGGACGCTGGAAGCGAGGCCCGGGGGTCCGGAGGAGCCTTGGGCAGGGTGCGCGGCGGCGGCTGGCGCGGAGAGGGGTTTGGACGCCGGCGCGGTGGCGGCTGGCGCGGAGAGGGGTTTGGGCGCCGGCGCGGCGTCGCCGCCCGTTGGTCCGTTGGCCGGGCCGTGCACTCCCTTGGCCTTGCCCGGGAGGCCCTTGGCCTTTCGGCCTCCGCCCGCTCGGCGACCCTTGCGCTGGGAAAAGCCCCACCCGGGGCCCGCGAGGCGCTCGACGGTTCCGCGTCCGTCCACGCGGCGTCCGGCCTCGCCGTAGACCCCCCCGTGAGGCGCGTTCGGGATGCGCAGGTGCGTGAGCTCGGCGCGCAGCGAGGACCGCGAGGCAAAGGGGTCGAAGAAGGAGGGCGCAAAGGCGAGGTCTGCGAACGAGGAGCCGCAGGCGAACGAGGAGCCGTAGGCGGCGCCCAGCGCAGATTGCGACGGCAGCGGCGGCGGCGTGACGTCGTCCTGGCGCGACGAGACGTCCTGCGTCGAGGTCGCGTTGGAGCGCGAGATGCCGTCGCCCCAGCGCTCGCGCTCCCGCTCGCGGCGCGTCCAGGCGCCGCCACCGAACGAGGCGCCCCAGGCGGCGAGCGCGGAGCGCGGGCCCAGGCTGTGCACGGACGAGGCCCGTCGCACGAGCGGCCCGTCCGAGAAGGCATCGCCGAGGTCGTTGGGCGCCGGCGAGCGGGTCGAGAGCGCGCGCGCGGGCGGGGGCGAGGCGGCCCCCGCGGACCGGAGGCGCGAGGGCGCGCCGACAAACTCCTCCTCCTCGCCCCAGGCGCGGTCGCGCTCCGCGTCGCTGCTGCTCGCAAACCCGGCGCCGCGCGCGTCCGACCACTCCTCGTCGTCCGGCTCCGAGCCCCGCGAGGCCCGCGCTGCGGCGCCGTGCGCGTACGCGGAGAGGTGGTGGTGCGAGTGGACCCCTGGGGCCCCGGCCAACGGCGGGGGAAAAGGGCCCGGAAAGACCGAGGTCGCCGACCGGTAGCCGGGCGGAGAAAAGGCCGAGCCGTCGGCGACATGCGCGCCAAAGCCCTGTCCGGCGGGATGCGCGCGGGCAAAGGCGCCGCCGACGCCTCCGCCGCCGAGGCGCCAGAGCGAGCCGAGAAGGGAGCCGTCGCCTGCCCGAGCGGCGTCCCAGCCGGGGGAAATCGCGGCGCCGCTGCCGAGGTGCGCGCCCACGGGCGGGACGGCCGCAAACGGGTGCGAAAACGGGACGCCCGAGAGCGCGCGGGAGAGCGAGCGCGAGACGGCGCCGCGCGGTCGCGCCGCCGACGGCGCCCCGAACGGCGTCGGCGAGGCCGGCGAGAAGGGCGTCGGTCCCAGCGAGCGCGAGCGCTCCAGCGGGCGGCGGCCTTCAAAGCCGGCACGGGCGCCGCCGGCCATGCCGGTGAACCACGACGGCGGCGCGTGCGCACCGTCGTAGCCACCCGCACGCCCGCGAGAGGGGCCCAGCCAGGAGGCGTCGGAGGGGTGTCCGAACGCGGCGCTCGAGGCCGCGGACGGCTCGCGCAGCCACCCGGCGGCCTCTGCGGCGCGCAACCTGCGTCTCGCGGCGTTTCGCGCGCGGGCGCGAGCGCGGGCGCGCGCCCGGACGGCCTCGGCCGAGGCGGCCTTGGCGACCGCGCGGGCGGCGGCGTAGCCCGTCGCCCAGTTGGCGAGGCCCATCACCAGCAGCGTCAGCCAGAGCGTGAACACCGGCGAGATGGTCAGCGGCGCGACGGGCGAGAGCAGAGAGGAGGCCGACGCGGGAGAACCCGCGTCCGGAAGCCGGAGCGCCCCCGCGGCGGGTCCCGTCGCACCGAGCGCTCCGGGGGCGCCCGCCAGCGCCGCCGGGACTCCAAGCCTGGCCGAGGCGGACGACGCGGTCTCGTCCACGGCCGCGGCGGCGGCTCTGGCGGCCGCTTGCGAGAGCTCGCCGCCGCCGCCGCCCCAGCCGCCGAGGGCACCGAGGGCCCCGTGCGAGGTGCCAGAGGCCGCGACGCGCCAGCCGGCGGCGTCCGCGTCCGCGTCCTCCGAGGCGAGCGCGCGGAAGAACGGGTGTCCGTCCGCGGACAGCGGCGCGAGCGCCCGCGAGCAGACGGCCGCGCGGAGACCCCTCGCCGACCACGCGTGCCGAGGCCGCGGGCGGCGGGCCCCGCGCAGGAGCGCCCCGACCGCCGAAAAGGCCGACGACAGGCCGCCCATGCGCGGCAGCGGCGTGTGGCCCGCGCGCGGGTGCAGGATGGAACGCTCGCGAAATCCAGACGAGGACTCGGGGCGGAAAGAGGAAAAGGAGGAAGAGGAAAAGGAGGAAGAGGAGGAGGAAGAGGAGGAGGAAGAGGCGGCTGGGCGGCTCGAGCCTGGCGAGGAGGCCTCCTGCGAGAGCTCGCGCTCCGAGCCAGCAGGCGAGGAGGCCGCCGGCGCCGGTCGAAGCGGCGACGCACCGCCGTCCGACCTGCGTCCCCGCCGAGGGGGAGGCGGAGCGGGGAGTTTGCTCTCGCTGGGAGCCTCGATCGCGGGGCCCCCATCGGCGTCCCTCTCGACGGGCGGAAGGCTCGTCTCGCCGCGGATCCGACCGAGCCCGCTCGAGAGCGCGCGAACCGCGCCGGAAAAAAGGCCGCGCCATCCGGAAGCGCGCGGCGTCGAAGGAAGAGGATCAACGCACACGTTCCGGTCGCCCGCCGCCCCCGCCGCAGTGGCGACAGCAGGAGAGCCGGGAGAAGAACAGAGGCGCGAGTCCTCGCCAGAATCGCGCCTCGCCGACGTCGCCGCGGGAGACTCGTCCCCGCCCGCGGCGTCGGAGCGCTCGGAAGAGTCCATCGAAGAGTCGACGCATCCCTCAGCCGACTCCTCGCCCGACTCCTCGGCAGCCGCCGGCTTTCCATCGTTTCGACCTGCGGCCTCCGTCGCCGCGTCCTCGACTCGGCCAGGCAGACGCGACCGGCGGTCCTGCGCGTCCTTCGCCTTGCTCTCCCTATCCGCTCCCTTTTTGGTCGCGTCTTCCTGTCGTTTCTCCCCCCATGCCCCGTCGACGCCGTCGCCGCAGACGGCGTGGAAGGAGCAGCAGGCGGTGGCCATCAGCACCGACTGCAGAAGCGAGGTGGACCACACGCGCCGGAGCGCGGCACGGAGCCCTCGCTCGCGGTCTCCTGGAAGCATCACGTCATCCAGCGCGCCGAGCGCGACGAGCGTCTCGTGCAGCAGGTGCAACGCAGCCGTGGCAGCGAGCGAGAGCAGAAAGGCGGCCACGAAAAGCGAGACGTCGGCTCGAAAGTCGACGCCCATGCTGGCCAGCGGCGGAAGGTGATAGAAGACCGCGCTGAGCAGCCACAGCGTGTAGAGCGTCGACCACGCTGGCAGACGAGCCCGCCGAGTCGTCAGGCGACGGGCGACCAGAGGGCTCGCGTACAGGTAGGCGAAGAACGACGTCGTGCCGAAGAGGAAAAACCACTTGCGGTTGATGTCGTACTTGGCCACGATGCCGCCCAAGCTGTCGTACACCACGCTCCATAGCAACGACAAAGCCACGAGCGCAGAGCCGTAGAACAAGTGGCGAAACGGGCGGTGCACGCCCCGCGACGTCTCGTGCAACGCCATGGCGACGAGCGAGGGGGGCGACGAGGGAGGCAAAGGAAGGAAAAACCCTCACGGGGGAAAAAAAACGCCCTCCACCTGCACTCGGCGAAGAGGCGGCGGCCAACGATCCCGCCGCAATGCGTCGAGCGCGCAAAGACACACCAAGCGCCACCGCACGACCTGCGCAGCAGTTCGACCCCCCCCCACCGGGGCGTCCCGAGCCCAAAACCCCCCGCGAGCCCCCCTTCCTCACGCCTCACGCACGCGTCGGATCGCTAGAGAGCGCGCGCAGCAGGGACCTGGCCGCCGCTCGTCGAGACGCCACGGCGCATCGGCGCGTCGCGAGTGCAGGTCGAAAGACGCGCACCGAAACGAATGCGCGAAGATCGCAGCGCAAAGGCAGCTCGAACGCCAGAAAACGAACGCCAACCGGCGAGGGAGCGCGTGGGGGGGGAGGAGCCGGGGCAGAGGGGAGCGGAGCGGAAAGTGCCCGGGCGCGCGGCCCGGCGCGTGTCGCGGAGAGGAGCACAGCCCTGTCCCTGTCCTCGGTCCGCGACCTGCAGAAAACAGCGTCGCGGCCCGCGAGATCTGATCGAGCGAGGAAAGTATCGATGCGCCGCACGATCGCGCGTGGGTCGCAATGGCAAACCGCGATTGCGGCGTGCAGCCCGCCGTGGACCGAAGAGATGTCTCGCGGTGCGGAATCTTTGCAGAGGGCGCGGGAATGCGTTAGTCGTCGGGGGCGGGGGGAGGGAGGAGGGCGAAGGTGAGGTGGCAGCAAGGCGCGAGCGCGCCAGGAGCGGGAGAGGGCCGCGAGCGACGCCGAACGGCGCGGGGGCGCGGACGGCGTCGTCGCGGATGCGCGGGGCGCCGTGCTCCAGGTTTCGAGAAATGGAATCGCGCCTCACGCGGTTTCCGCATTTTCCGAATTTCTCGATGGAGCTCTTTAGCTTTCTTCCCCTTTTCTCCCCCCGTTCGATTTGAAACCCGGACGCGTTTCGTTCGGAAATGCTACGTTACAGCGCGCGCACCGCAGAAAGGCGGCGTGCAAAAGCATGGCATGGCGAGACGCGGCCGGTAGGCGACCGGAAGCAAGCGCAATTCGAGGCGAAGACGAGGAGAAGGACGAAATGAAAGCAAAAAGCAGCGCAAAACGGAAGAAGAAACTCGACGGGCACGAGGTTGTCGGGTTTTGGGTCGGATTCG
>PEIA01006827.1:0-24377 GCA_003613005.1 Prototheca ciferrii
CTGGCTTCATCTGCCGCGAGCTAAGGTCGCGCACGGGCGAGGCCACGATGTCAGAGGTCATGTCCGCGGTGTCGACGTGCGCGAACGCCTCGGGCTGCATGAGCCCCGAGCGAATCCCGTTAATCTCCTCGGCCGACAGCTCCAGCTTGTGGTGCACGTATCGCACGATCGAACCCCAGTGGCGCCGAATGTGCTCGAGCGACGAGACCATGACCTCTGCAGAGGCTGCAATAACCTGGTCGGTGGTGAGGGGCACGCCCAAAGAGTCGAGCTGCTTGCTCTCCCGTCCGTGTCGGAGGTTGAGCTCCGAGATGACGTAGTCGCGCACGATCGCTTCGTCGCTGACGCCACAAAGCTTGAGCAGAAGCGCGACGACGAGGCCGGTTCTGTCCTTGCCGTGGATGCAGTGCACGAGGATGGGCACCTTTCCGTCGCGGATGCTCGTGGCCACGACGCGCAGCGCCCGCGCGATCTGCGACTGCGAGTAGTCCAGTATGAAGCGGTACAACTTGCCATACCCGACCACCGCGGGGTCCGCCACCGCGCCGGCCACGAGCATGTTGGGCTCCTTGCGCCGCATCACCATCGAGACGACGCGGACCTTTAGGTACATGGGCAGCTGCCACATCACCATCAGCTGCACCCTCAGCGGGATCAGGTCGACGTGGTACACGTGCGCGTGCAATCCGTACGTCTTGTCCGAAAGCATCGTGCACCGCTTGCACTCGAGCGCCTCGTTGACAAAGTGTGTCGGCGCTCCGCACGCCATGAACTGGCCCCAGGTGCGGTGAGCGACGTACTGCCCGCGCTGGGCCGTGTTGTTCAAGTTGGCCTTGCACAGCACCGGCGCCATGCGCAGGTCGATGCAGGTCTGCGCAACAGAACATCGAGAGGGAGCGTTGGCGAGGGGAGGGGCCTGAACGGCCGGAGAAGGCGGCGCGACGCGACGCGAGGGAGCGGGGCGAGGGCGGTGCGGGGGGAGAGACAGCCGGGAGAGAAACGGAGCGGGAAGAGGGACGGAGGCGGCGGGGCGGCGCACGGGCGGGAGGTTGGGGGGGAGGAAGCCAGAAGCCGGCGCGAGGGCTTGTGACGGGGTCTGCAAGCGGTGCCGATACCAACGCGGCGGCTCGCCTCACCCCCTCTGCCTGCATCGGAAGTCGGGTCTGCGGGCAGCGCGCGTCCTCGGCGAGGGTCGAGCATTCGCACACCCGATCCCACCGGCCGTTGCGACGTCTGTTGTGCCTGCCCGCGCACGAGTTGCACACCTTGACGCTGTACAGCCGCATCTCCTTTGACGAGATGACCTGCGACGAGCGAAAAAGCACGCAGTGGCGCAAAAGTCGACTCACTGACGCGCAATCGCGAAAATTGACGCTCGACGGCACCAGACTCGCACGGTTCAGCCCATTCAACAAATCGTGTACGCGATGCGACGGCGAGACGGAGGCGCTGCCGTTCTCGCCATACTCTGCGCCCTCTGGCGGTTCGGCTGGCATCGCGCCCGACGCCGCGCCGAGACGGACGCCAGCGACCCGGCCTGCGGGGCGGCCGCCCTTGAAAGGAGGGTCCAACGAACCCCCCCACGAACGACGAAGTGCAACACACGCGCGACCGGATGCGCCTCGAGATTGCTGGCACCGCGCGGGGTCGCGGCCTCGAGCGCGACCAAGCTCCCCCTCGCCCCGTGCGGGCCTTCGCGCGCCCGACGTCCGTGCGCGCCCACGGGGCGCCCCGTGGGCGCGCGCGCCCGAGCCTGCGCGAGGACCGGCAGTCCAGATCTCGCCGGGGGGAGGACCGGGCCAAAATCGCGGAGCGCCGAGCCGAATTGCGGGTCGCGGCGATACCACGATGTCTTGTCAGATCGACCCGGAAGGTGCGAGCGCATGTCGGCGGCAGGCGCCCGCGCTCGCGGCTCCCCACGGCGTCGCAGCGCGAGCCCCGCCGCCGAACGCGCGTGGCGACCCCTTAGGCGACCCCGCTGATCCCGATCCCTCTGGGCCCCGCGGCGCGGGGCACGGGAGTTCTATGCGACATCGCTCGCGCGATCAATCGAACGCGCGTCTCTCGGGCCGCCCGCCGCCCTCGGCTGCGGCTCCCTGCGCTAGCCGGCGCCGCCCGGGACGAAGCGACTGAACGGGAACGCGAAGGCCCCCTCGGCCTCCCTCCCCGCTCGCGCCCGCCACCTCGCAGCCTCTCTCTTTCAGGGCTCTTCCACGCCCATTCCGTACGTTGTGCCTTCCGACGTCGACCTCCTTTTGGCCTTCTCGAGCGCCACTTACTCTCCGCCTCCCTCTCTCGAATCCTGCTCCCCCCGTCAGCGACCAAGCGGGCGGGCGGCGAGGCGCTCGATGATGGAGTCCGCATCCGTGGATGGAGCGTTCGCCTGAAGCTCGAGGGGATCACCCGCGACAGCGAGATGGAGCGCCAGCGCGAGGAGCTCGGCATGGTCACGCTTCCCGAACAATACTTTGGAGGGTCGCGCGTCACGTTGCTGCACGAGCCCAGCGGCGCGCGGATCGAGTTTGACGCCCGAGGCGCGGTGGCGGCGATCGGCGTCGACCCCTCGCCTCCCCTGCGCGTGCGCGCCGCGAGCACGTGGCTCGACTCGCATCGACAGGAGGTCGAGGCCAATCACGCAAAGGTGCTGGACTACGACTGGACGTTCACGACCGGCTACCGCGGCACCACCACCGTCAACGGAAAGCTTGCCCCCCCCGCCGACCGCAAGGACGCCAAGGGGGGCGACGAGGGCGGTTCCGAGACGTCCGCCGCAACTCGCACCGGCGAGAAAGCAGAGCCACCGACATTTGTCGAGTTGCCGCCGCTCTTTCGCTGGGTCTCGCCCGCGCCCGCCTTTGACCGCTCGCTGCTCCTCGCGCGCGACCCGATCCTGCTCTTTGCATCCGTTCCGATCTACGAGTCGGAACTCGAGGACAACGGCGTCGCGAGCGCCTCAGTACGACTGCGCGTCATGCCGACGTGCTTTCTGCTCCTCTTCCGCTTTTACCTGCGCGTGGACGGGGTCGCCGTGAGGCTCCGCGAGACGCGCGTCTACTCTTCCTTTGGCGGCGGCTCGGACGCAGCCGTTGTGACTCGCGAGACGATCCACTACGAGGGAACGTACGAGCAGCTCCGCGCCTCTGGAGTGCCCTGCACGCCCTCTGCGCTTACCGACGGAGACGCTGCGGCAGCTGCGCTCTCGGCAGCCTCGCCGTCGTGCATGCAACGCTACATCGTCGAGCGGATGGTGCTCCCGCCCGCCGCAGAAACGACGGCATGAGGCGCACGCGCGGGCTTGCTCGGGTCGGTGCGCACCTGACGTTTCATTGACGCTTTTGCGTCGTCATTTTCTTCATCGCGACGCGTTGCGCTGCCTTGCATTCGTCGCGCTTGACCCCGTTCCCCTCTGTGCTCATGCCGCCCCCCCTCTTCCTGAAACCTTCTCCCACCTTGTTGCAACCCTCTCAACGCGCTCGCTTTCCCGGCGCGGTCCGCGGCGGCCCTCTTCCCAAGCCACATGGGACGAAATCGCTCGACCCATCTCCCTTGTACTCGATTGTAACAATCAACGCAGTTACTGACGCGCCCCTTTTCTGCACATCTGCCCACCCGCTTCATCCTGGTTGCTCAGCGTGTCTTGGCCTGTTGCTGGATCTTCTTGACGCTCTGCAGAACGAGCTGCACGAGCCCGCGGGCGTTGGTCGTGGCATGGTAAAAGTTGCGCTGCAGGGTCACCGACGTGTCCACCGACGCAGCGTAGTGCCACCAGCCGCGAGGCACCAGGAGAGCCTCACCTGGCCGGAGCATGACTACTCGGGGGCGTGCATGGACGTACTTTGGCCAGCTGACCACGTCGGGTTTGAGAGGATCGACGGGGCTCTGCACCGTTTCAGACTCCGTATCGAGCCGGTGCAGCACAGGGGTGGCGCTCGGAGGGTATAGGATGAACAGTTTGCGACCGGTGACCTGCACATAAAGATGGGGCAAGGTTGTAGCTTTTTTTTGACCGCTACAAGCGGACGCAGCCCGAGCCACTCGCGCGCGAGGAGAAACTGCGCGTGGCGTTTCACAGTTTTCACCATGGATCCTTCCGCTCGAGGCCGTTGTCTTTCTCTTCTTCGGGCGACGTGCGTGCATGCCGCAGCCATTTTGCCATCCCCCCTCCCTCTCCCCCCACACATCTTTGGTACCTCTTTCATCATGCTTGCTTGCTCTCGACCTCCCCAGCGCACCTGCATCAGCCAGCCATGGGCATCTCCGGCATCGTAGTGCAGCCGCGTGATCGTTCCCGGAGGGCCGACGAACAACTGCGGGGATGGAAAGGAGAAAGAACGGTGTCGAGGTCAAACATGCCCTCCCATGGTTGCGCAAGCCGCCGAACATCTCTCATCTCCCATCCCGCCTTCCCTTCTCCTTCCGAGGTCCGCGTCGCCCGTCCTTCGAGGTTCCGTTCTTCGCCGACTTGCCTTTGTCAAGCTTTCGTCCACGGCGCCAAACCACGGCGCGCGACCGTCCGACTTGGGTAGCCCCCGGAAGAGAGTGTCGTTGAGTGCACTTGCAATCTCGACCGTCTGATCGATGTGAGCCAGGGCTGGGGGAGGGGACAGCTGCTTGAGGAGTGTGCGAGAAGCGAGCGAAGGACGCCAGCCGTTGAGGTAAAACGGCTGCCGCGGCTCGGGAGCTCCTGGAGACAAGTGGCCCTCGAGCGAGGAGGGAGCGACGTCCACGTGCTGGACGAGGTACTGGTCGAACGTCAGACGTAGCGAGCGCTGTCTTCCGCCGCCGCCGTCGATCGCATCCGCATGTCGCGCCGGAGCGCGGTCGTTGGCAATGGCCGGGGCGTTCCCAAATCGGGCCCGCAAGCTCGCGAGATTTGCCACCGACGCCACCGAGGGCGCCAGAGCCTCGGTCACCACAACAGGTTCTCCCTCATCGGTCTGCACACAAGGTAGGGAGGGATGGGGGAGAAGAAGGAGAGGAAAGACGGAGAAAAGTCGCAACGACGCAGGAACGTCGAGCGAGATCCGCACCACCAGACCACGAGTCGAAGAGGGCACGGCGAGTGCCAAGGGCATCTCCCGAATGCATCGCCGTTCACCTTTACGCAGGCCGCAGCGCGGGGAGACCAAAAGTGGGGAGGACGCCTTTTTTTTCCGGGAGCGCGCACCAAACAGCCGTCAAGAACCGCATCGGGCGCAACTCGCCGAATCGGGGTTTTGTCAACCTGCGGAACTGCGTCTTCCCACGTCTCGACGTCCGGATTTTCTGCCAAGAAGAAGATCAACGACTCGAACTCGGGGGTCAACCGCGTATCGGGGCGGTCAAAGCTCTCCGAAGAGGCCGCGGTCGCGCGCACGGCCGCAGCGTTCATCGCCGTCTGCACGAGTCGAACAGCGGACGATGACGAAAACGCAAAGCAACGCGCGAGCCATTCGCGCTCGAGCGGCACGCACATCGAACGAGATCGCCCTCGCGCGCCCCCGCGCGTTCCGTCGTTGGGGGGCTCCCGGGTGGCCCTGCGGTCTCTCCGCGTGGAGGGTGGTTGAATGCTCGCCGATGCCGACTCCCTTCCCGAAGGGGCCGCTAGATCACTCGAGGCGGCCTCG
Source organism: Prototheca ciferrii (assembly GCA_003613005.1). Lineage (NCBI taxonomy): Eukaryota > Viridiplantae > Chlorophyta > Trebouxiophyceae > Chlorellales > Chlorellaceae > Prototheca > Prototheca ciferrii. The sequence goes on from PEIA01006827.1 coordinate 5,607, forward strand.
CGGCCGGCTTCAAACCGGCGATCCCAGCCCCATGTGCCAACGGATGCTTTACGATCGGACCCGCGGGATCGCGACTGCTCTCTTCCCCTCCCTCCGGCAACACCGAATCAGCAGCGGACGTTGGCGCAAACTTTCGACAGAGCACACGGACGAGGACGCGCCGCGCCGCGGAGCGCGATCGATCGGTCCCTCAAGCCGCCACGAAATGCATCTGGTGCTTCCACGCATCCGTCGCACGCCCACCCCTGGACGCACCGTGCCCGCCTGCTCGCAGCCACCGCAAACTGCATGGATGCTGACTGGTCTCGCAATGCAAGGGCCATCGCGATTGCCCCCTTTCCCTCACCCCAGCCCTTTTGGCCTCGGTTTCCATCGTTCAGGCATGCAATTCCCAGGAAAAAGTTTCAACGATTGCTGGAGGCGGGGAAACACGAATCGGGTGGCGGCAAAAGGCGAGATTGTGAGAAAGGGGGAAAAAGGGGCAAAGGGGCGAGGCGCTCGGCCTTTGGGGTGCAAGGAGATCGGACAGAGACGGGCGATCAAAAGCCGAGCTTGGCATCCCGACTCTGCGTCTTCCCAAGGGCGTTTTCCAGGGCGGCAATCTTCGCCGGTTGGCCCGGGAAAGCGCGACGGTACTCGTCCAGCAGGCGGTCGATTTCGTCGCGGCGAGCCCACTTCATGGGCTCGGCTGAGGCGACCACGCTTTCGCATGCGACCACGTTGTTCAGGTGCTTGAGCGCGTCTTCGATTTCACCTTGACGCACGCACGATGCTGCTTGCACAAGCGCGCTTCGCTTGCGTTCCGCGGCGAGACGCTTGGCATCTCGGGTGACGACCCTGGGGTCGAGGCTCAGTTCCGCGGGTGCTTCCTCAAGAACGAGGTGCGAGTCAAACTCGCCGCGCCCGTCGGAAAGCTGCGCGTCCAGCTCGAGACGCACGACGTGCATGCGCAGCTCCTTGCTTAGGACCTTGTTCAGGCGCACACCGGAGCGGCGCAGGCGCTCGAGGTCGCGGAGGCGCAGCGTCCCGGCTCGCTGGGCGGCCTGCAGACGCGCGACCATGCGCGTGGTCTGCAGCGAGTCGATCGCCTCCTCGGCCACCTGCCCCGAGAGGCCACAGCCGTCTGCAAGCGCACGCAGCGCGACCACCAGCGGAGAGTCGTCCGTTTCGCCGTCTTCGCCCTCCTGCGGCGGAAGCGCCTGCATGAGGACCTTGGCACGAGACCGGAACTCTTCGGCCGCCTGGGCCTGGTGCACGCGAGCAACCTCCTCGGGCGCGAGCCCCAGCAGCGCTGCCAGCGAAGCGAGCTGCCCAACGGCCTCCTCGGAGATCTTTGGGCGGGACAAAAACCCGAGCGCTTCCGACTCGCTGGCCTCCTCCTCGGCTCCCTCCTCGGATCCCTCCGACTTCTCCTTTGGCTTTTTCGGCGCCTCGACGGCACGAAGGAAGGAGCGGTACACGTCGATCCGCTCGTTCAGAGGCATGTGTCCCGCCAGATCCACAGGGAGGCCGGCCTCGTCGTCGCCCTCGTCCCCCTCGTCCTCGTCTTCGTCCGCGTCCTCGCCCTCGGCTGGCTCGGACGACGCGGGCAGGGTCTTCACGACGGTGCCGTCCGGCTCAATGACCTCGACGGACGTCAAAGACAGCGCTTCGTCCACAGCGTCGCGTTCACGTTCCTCGGCAGACTTTTCTTCGCCGGGGAAGAGCAGACGCAGCGCGGGAAGGAGTCCCACGTCGGCAAAGTCCAGCATGGCCTTGACGCGCTCGACGACGGCCTCGGCGTTCGGCGCCAGGCGCGCCTTGGTGGCGTACTGCTTGAGGTAGTTGACGCCGACCTCGCTCGCGGCGTCACGAAGCATCTGCTCATCCACGCGCAGCGCCGAGGCAAGCGCAGCCGCCGCCTCCGCGTCGGCGAGAGAGCCTTCGGCGTCCCCCCTGGCGGCTGCCACGGCGGCGGCATCGAGCCGCGCGCGCACAGGACGCAGCACGAGGTCGCGGTGCGCGGCGTCCCGCACGGCAGCAGGCACGCAGAGCAGACGCTGAAGGGACGCAAGGTCCTCGGCGTCGCGGTCCGAGATCTCGAGGCGGCCGGCAGCCAACGACAGGCGCGCCCGGTAGCGCGCCTCGTGCTCGTCGGCGGCGTCCTTGGCGTCCACGCCGCTGCGCGCCACGAGCGAGCGCAGCACAGCGGCGGGCGAGCCGGAGGCGGGCAGCTCGTCTTCGAGCGCCGCGTCGAGCAAGCGCTTGTAGAGCGCCACACAGACTTCGCGCTCGACGGCCTGGCCCTCTTTGGTGCCGAGACCTCCGAGCTCGCGCAGGGCAGTGGCGTCGTGCGCAGCCTCAGGCGTCCACGCGTCCCCGGCGAGGCGGATGCGCTGTTCGGCGAGCAAAGCGAGCAGGCTGCGCAGGCCCGAGGCCCTTCCGGGGGCGTCCAGCCACGCGGTGCCCGCGAGGCTCGCGGGGCCGACGGCACGGAGTCCGAGCACGGCGACGACGTGGGCGGCCTCGCCCTCGGGTTCCTTCGCGGCATCCTCGCGCAGCGCGTCGCGCAGGGCGTCGAGGCTGCGGTTGAAGGCGATGGCGCGATCTGCCTGGGCAACGGCGGCGTCCCGGGCGGCCGGTTTGGCCTGCCCGTGAGGGAGCACCTCGAGCGCCGCGTCGAGGATGGTCTCGAGGCTGCGGCGCTCGGCGGCAGCGAGCAGCCGCTCGGCGTCGGCGTGCTCGAGGGCCGCGGCGCGGGCAACCTTGGCGGCACGCGACAGGAATTCGAGCGAAACGTCCACAACACCAGTGCCGGCCATCTCCGAGCGCAAGAACGCGCGGAAGAGCTCGCGAGCGCCGTCTGCACGGGCGAGCGAGACCTGAGCGGGCGGCACGCCGCAGGCGCGCGTCCAGGGGGTCAGGTAGGCCCGTTCGCCGAGCACGAGGTGCGCGACGTAGATGAGACGGTGCAGGTCGCGGCGCGAGGCATCGATGGCCGACTTGTCCGCGCCCTCGAAGCGTTCGCGCAGCACCGCGCGGCCGACGTCCACAAACGCACGCCCTGCCAGCTCGTCCGGCAGGCCGAGGGCAGCCTTGAAGGCAGAGCAGCGCGCAGCCTCGTCGCCGCGCAGCGGAGCGCCGCCACGCGGACGAACGTGCTCTACCCAGATGCCGTACAGACGGACGGCTTCCTCGGGCGCGAGGACCACCGGCGAAGCGCCGAGGCGGGCCTCGAGCGCCGCCACCTCTTCACGAGAGAGCACGTCGGGGTCAGGGCAGGCGGCCAGCAGGTTTGCAAGCTGCACGCCAGCCGTGGACCGGCGCACGCGCTCGAGTTTGCGCGCAGCGACCAGACCAATCAGGCCGTTGGCGGCCGCGACCATGGGGCAGCCAATCCCGCGCAGTGCGGTGGGCAGCACCACCGAGGCTGTGGTCCAGCCGACCGAGGCAGCTCCGGCCACGAGGAGAAGCTCAAGCGTCGAAGCCACCCCGGATGGCAGGCCCGCCAGCGTCGCCTCGAGGCCCTCGAGGTCACGGGCCTCGTACTCGAACGGGTTGTCCGACGCGGGGGATTCCGACCCGTCCTCCGCCACCTCTTCGTGCCCGACCTCGGCATCGACCCCGGCCGCCGTCGCCCGAGCCTTCCGCAGGCCACGAGAGGCCGAGACGACGGAGGGCGAGGCGGCCGGCCGCCGGGCCAGCAGGGCGACGACTCCAGGAAGTGCCGCACAGCGCTGCGCGAGGCGCGGCGCAGGTCGCGGACCGAAGTGGACTCTTGCAGGTCCGCAAACCGAAATCGCGGCAACGGTGCCGCAGCGCGGCACCACGACGGCCGACCGGCCGAGCGCCGTCACGCGGTCCGCGGAGCCCAGCATGGTGACCCACTCGCGACAGGGGCGATGAAAGGAGGACCGATCCCCGGCGATCGACCCGCCACTACGGCACCGCGCGTCGACCGGCATCGCTTGAGATGCAGTTTTTCGCAGCGTCGCAGCGACGCTGCGACGCAGCGACGCGACGCGAGGCTCGCGCGCGCGCGCGCGCGCGCAGAGAGGACGTGACGGGGGGAGAGTGGTGGGGGGTGGGAGCGCGCGCGTCGGGACTCCGGCTACACGAGGCGCGCCACAGGGGCGGGCCAGGAGGTGGTGGTGATGGGTGCGGAAAGTGGCAGAGGATGAAGAGCGAGAGGAAAAGGATAGGGGCGAAAGAAAAGACGAAAGAATGGAATCGACATCGGTAAAGGATCGAGGACGGCATGCAGAGCGGAAAGCGGCAGAGGACGCCAGGGGCGCGGTCGAAGCAATGAAAAGGGGGAAAAGGGGGTGTCAAGGAGGCGCCGGCGGAGCGTTGTGAGGCCAGTTGCCGCCCGGCAGGAGGGGGCGGCCGACGCTCGCGCGGGACGAGCGGCGGGCGCGTGGCACCACAGGAACGGACGACCGAGCACCGTCAGATGCAGTCGACTCGGGGGAAGCGATTTTTCGAGGCGCGCCGCCAAGGGAGAGGTGGCTGTGCCATCCGAAGCGCACAGGAAGAAGAAAAAATGCTCGAGGCGGGTGGTGGAGCTCGGTCGGCGTCGTCCGAATCGATGTGGTCTTCGCAACCGAGCTTGCGTGGCCCCGCGGTCGGGTGGCCTGCAGGCATCGAGCCACCCGGAGCATCGCCCAGGAGTCCCTTGCTAGGCCTCGACCTCGCAGAGCTGCGCAAGTTCGTGCATGACAAAGTCCTCGCGCTCGCAGAGGGCCGCAAACTCGCGGTCGAGCTCTGTGCGACGCGCCTCGTCGCCGGCAGTCGCCAGGTCCTCTTCGATAAGCCGGAGCTCGGCCTCCTTTTCCAGCTCCTTGCGGTCGAGCACCTGGAGCATCGAGGCGAGCTCGGTCTCACCCGCGACGGTCACGTGTGACGCAAACCACGTCGCCTCAAAGGGTGCCGTCTGCGGCACCGCCGGCGCGCTGCTGCGGCGCTTCTTGCTGGGCGGACGGCTGTTGCCGTCGCGCGGGGCGGCCAGGCTCGCAGCCACCGCGGCGGGGTCTGTAGGGGGCTCGACGGGGTTCTCAGCAGGGTACTCGGCCTGGCGATGCGATCCGTTGAGCGTCTTGAGGTCCACGAAATCGCCAAGCACGTAGTCTCCACCGTTCGCGTACGAAAAGGAAAATCCATCCTCGATCGTCTCGCGCTCAGGAACGTTGGCGTCGTACAAAATGCTGTGCGTGCCCGCCTCGGGGTCGTACTCGTAGACGACCCCCTCGACCCACTCGAGCTCCTCGGATGGCCACCGGCGCCTGCGCCAAGGGGAGGAAGAAACGGAAAACGCGCACGCTGTGAGATGGACGCAACGCGCACAGGAGAATAACAAGGTGTTCTGCGCAAACAAGTGGCGGTCGCTCCGCGCAAGTGCTCCAAGCGGACGCTTTCGTTAAACGAGCCCTGCGGGCAGTGGTGCGGAGCGCTCGATCGCCGCCCGTGGCGATCCATGAGGTGGAACGCCCGGACACCATCCACGGCGACCCATTCCATCCAAAGCGACGACCGTTGCACTACGCCATCACCGTGGAGCGAAGCGGTACGCCGGTGCGGGAAGAAAGCCTCTGTTGGCAGCACCGCACAAAAAAATGGCCACCAAAGCACGAACCTGCTGCTAGCGCACGCGGCCTGTGGCATCACCGCGCCTCTCCGCGATCCGCCCCGCGCACTCGTCCCCGGCAAGCGTCGCAGACGAAATGGCTGCCATCGCATGGGCGGCGGCTGCTCCGTCAAAAAAAGGATCCCCGCGGCCGCAACGGTCTGCATGTCCAATTCCTGCAGCTCAGCAGCCGCTGACATCGTCAAGGCCACCAGGTGTCCTGTCGAAGGTGCGTGTGACCATCATCCGCAAGGGGCACGGGACGTGCCAGAGCTCTCGCAGTCTGGCCGACACGCATCAAGCAGGCCGTTCTCGAACGGACGCGCCCCAGCCCCTGATCGAGAGATCGCCGAGGATCCCTGGTCTTGGTCCGCAACGCGGGGACATTCCTGCCACCAGGATCCTCCAGGCTACGCTTTCCTCCCTCCCCCCCCCCCCCCCCCCCCCCCCCCCCCCCCCGATCTCCGACGTACCAAACGCGACGACCGACGTAGTTGTACGGATCGGAGCTCCGAGCGGCGGCGGGGCGATTGGCGCGCTTCTGGCTGGCGGCCGGACGAGCACGCTGGCTGCCTGGCGTGCCGACCCGCACAGCGGGGCGACGAGACGTGCCGCCCGCAGAGTGGGCGGCCGCGAGAGATCTGCGATGGAAAGAGCACGGGATTGGAAGGGAGAGCTCGCATCCACGCTCCAAAGGCCCACCAATGGCCCACATGGTGCTTCGTATCGAGACTCCACCCTCCTCCCTCCCCACATTGTCACGCCCATCGATTCTTGTTCCCTCTCCCCATCCACGTCGCCTCTGGCGACCGTACTCCGGGCGCCCCCCTCTCGCAACGCCGTCCGATCTCCGTCATCTCTGGCCCTCCGGACGTCGCACCCTTCCGACTGCATAGGCGCATTTCGCGCCGGCGTCGCGCGCCGTACGCGAGAGGGCAGCTCGCGCCCCTCCTTCAGAGCCTGGAGATCCTCCTTGACAGACGCCAACACCTCCTGCGCGCGAGGAAACGCGATGCGCGGGACGCGTGGTCATGGATCCGTGCATACGGGCGCCGTGTTCCCGCCGTCTCTTCCCCAACGTCCGAGACAGCGGCGTCGGGGCACGGTTTCCCTCGACGCCCTGCGACCGCGAAAACGCACCGAGTGCGTCGAGTGGTCGACATGGAGGTGCGCGCGAAGCTTGGTGAGAAGCTCTTCCTTCTCCTGCGCGATTGGAGGGCGGCAGCGACGGAGCGGGAATGGGAGGAAGCGTGGGGGGAAAATGGGTGGGGGGAGGGAGGAAGCACTGTTCGCCGCGAGCGACCGGCTGGCGGCGGATCCAAAGCCTGACGTCCCTGGCATCGGGTTCGGGATCGATCGCCGCGGTCGCGTCCCCCGAAACGCAGCGGGCGCCCCGGCGCGCGCGGCGGCCCGCATCGGCAGGCGCTTCTTTGGAGACGTCTGAAGCACGAGCCATGGGTGGCGATGCGATGTCGACACATGGCTGCAGGGCCGCAGGCGCGCGCGCTGCGACGAGAGGACGCACCAAGTCGTAGGTCCCGGCGTAGAGCGCCCTCATGACCGACGTGTAGGCCTCCACCTCTAGTTCGCGCAGTACCTCGGGCGCGACTTGCCCCATGGCTGCTGTTCGTTCGGGCAGAAATTCCAGAAGCGTTCTGCCCGCGCGCAGCTCGTGCGTGTGGCGGTGACACGCAAACGCCCCAGGCGCACCGGCGCGCTCGCGCCCTGGCGCTTCGGCCTCTCGCGGCTTGCCTCTCGAGCGCGCCGCGCGAAAAACCTGCAAGGTGGCAGATGTGGGCAAAGGGCAAAAGCGGGGGGCTACGCGGGGCGACAAACGCACGGCGCGCGACCAGCGGTCCGAAGCGCGCGCGGACCGCTCCAAGCCTCCCGCGCGTGCGAGGTGCGGCGCCGAGAGGGCCGGCGAAGGAGGAGAGCGGGGGAGAGTCGGGGGCAGCCAGGCGAGTTTGGGAGGCGGCCACTCGGCCTTCGGAGCTCTCGGCCGCTCTCCCCCTGCCCGTCGTCTCGCCGCGCCCCACCCCCCTTTTCCCGGGTTCGTCCTCCCCTCGCTCTCGTCCGCTCCCCGCGCGCGCGCTTCGAACTCTTCCCTCTTGTCCTCCGCGGCTCGCGTTTCTCGCGGTCGCGGTGCGTGCGCCAGCGCTCGGCGCCACGCATTCGATCCTTTGGACGTGCGGCACCGCTTTCGATCGCGCGATGGCTGCGCGCGCGTCGGCCGCCGCAGCGGAGGACGCCCTGCGGGCGCTGGCCGAGACCTCACCACGCGAGTACCTGCGCCGCGAGGCGGGGCGGCCGATCTTAGATCTGCTCTACGCGCGCTGTCTGGACGCCGGCTTGGTCGAGCGTCCAGTCGACGACGGTGTCGGTCGTCTCCACGCCATCTTCGCGTTGGCCACGCGCGCCGGAATGGGCGCGCTCGTCCTGGACTACGTTGCTGAGGTGCGATCCGACCGCAGGGCCGGGGAAGGAGGGAAGGGGAGGAAGGGGTGCGGACGGGCGGAGCGACGAAGCGAGTCGGGCAAAGGGCGGCGACCGTGCACATGCGTCGCTCGGTGCAGTCGTGCGAACACTCCAGGAGACTCCCCAGCTGGCTCGGGTTCGCGCTTTCTTTGCTCGCCGTGTTGCGTTCATCGGGCCGTGTTTGATTTTTCGAGTCGTGACACCTTGAGCCCCTCCCTTCCCATCTGCTTCCTCTAGGTTTGCTCCGACCCTCTGATTTCGAGCGCGGATCCCATCGAAGCGTTCATGCTGGACGGCGAGTGCGTCCGTTCTTGGGCCATCTCCGAGCTGGAGCGCTGTGAGACCGATCTGGTGTCGCTGCTGCGCAACGTCGGGCGGCGTGACATGGGCGCTGCCGTCGCCGCATCACGCGTTGCCGTCACCGCTGGAGTGCTCGAGCTGGTGTTCCGCGCGCTCGCGCCGGTGTCCCCGGCGGTACCCCGCGAGGCGATCGGCTCGCTGGGCTCGAGCCCCGAGGCGGACAGGGCCGCCAACGCGCAGCTCTGTGCCCGAGCCACTCGATGGATCATCGATGTGCTCCCGAGCGGGTGGGGACTCGTTGCCACTGGGCGGTTCCGCAGCGAGCCCGAGTGGAGAGCCGCTTGCGCGCGCCGTCGCGAGCTCGGGTTTGACCGCCTCGGCGAGCTCTTTGCGAACCTCCGAGTTTCGAACGCCGTCCAAGACGTGCTCTACCCGCCAGGTGACCAACCCGATGCTTTTCTTCGCCCCATCTTGCTCTCTGGCCTGGCCGGCGGAGCTGCCGAACGTCTTTCTGCACTGCTCTATTACCTCGCTGATGTCGGCGCCGCCTCTCCTGCGGCGCTTGCAAGGCGCATGGGGTGCGTGGGGAACAAGCTTGGCTGCGGTGGGGCGGCAAAGCGAGGCAGCAGTGCCGCAACGACTGGACGGCGGAGTGTGAAGCGGGAGGCAGGGGAGGGAGGGAGGGAGGGAGGGAGGGAGGGAGGGATGGACGGATGGATGGATGAATACAGGGAAAGAGAGGAGGGGGTGGAGGAGTGTCGAAAGAACCGAGCGGGGTCCGTTTCCCCATTTGGGACTGGAGATCTCCAAGTGAGGGATTGCTTTTTGGTGGGCAAAGGCACTCGACGATCAAGGGGGATGCAGGTTGTCGCAAGCGATGACGAAAAAGGGGGGGGGGGTGAGGCGAGGGAAACTGCACGTTCGTCTGCGCTTCGTTTGTGCCCGACTGGCATCAACTCGCCCGCGGCGGGCGCCCATCTGACATCCCATGCACCGCTCTTCCGTTTTTCAGGGCTGAATTCCACGAGCACGCGGACGCTCTGCGGCTCGCGGCGCTGAGCTACACGGCCGACGCGCTGGCGATCGCTTCTCCAGGACAGGGCCCGACCGAAGCGGAGCTCGACGAGCTCAAGACGCTAGTGACCAACGTGGACCCGGCGCGCGTTCCGCAAAGCACCATCCACGCGCTGGTGGTCGGATCTCGGCCCGCCCTGGCGCTGCAGGTGGTGCGCAGTCGCGGCATCGCCCACCGCTCTTCGCTCGAGGAGGCCCGGTTGTGGCTCAAAGTTCGGTTGGCCGCCGGCGTCTTCGCCGAAGCCACACTCGAGGTGCGCAATGGGAGGACAGCTTGGGGCGTGGGAGGGCAGATCTCGGCCGGGGGTTGAGTCGGTGCGTGACCCGAGTCGCCGTTTGGTGCCATGCCCTTGAGGGGCAAGGCAAAGGGGCGACGCATGTCTTTTCTCCAACGCCCAAACCACCCACTCGGGCCCCCTCTTCCTCTCGCCTGTCTCCGCGTGCAGCTCTTGCGTCACCTTCGCGAAACGCCTGCGTCTCAGAGGCGCGAGCACGCACAAGCACTGGTTCCCGACTTGCTGAACTGGGCACACAGACAGCGACAGCTCAGCTCCGTCATCCGTCTCCCGTTTTCGGGGTTTGCCGAAGAGGTGCGTCGATGCGCAGTTTGCTCGTTTGCTGGCCGACGTCGCAGCGTCGCGCTTGCGAGCGTTCAACGCCGCGTTGCGTTGTGAGCCCGGCGCAGAGTCTTGTCCCGTCCTTTGAACTGCTGCGCCGACGGCCCCGTTCGCCGTGCGCTCTGCTGCATCGGGTGCGTTTCTCACCTGCCACGGCTTCCTTTCGCCGTAACCCCCGTTTGAGCGCGCAGGCGATCCTTTCGTGGTTTGCGGAAAAGGCGCGTTTGGACGCCGCGGTCGCGCTGCTCTGGACGCTCTACTACTTGGTCCGCGGGCGCAACGCCGAGGCGCTCGTGTCGCAGCGCCTCGGCGCGGCAGCAGCGGAGGAGTCCCTCCCGTCCGAGTTGCGTGCGCAGCGCGCGTCCGTCCTGGAGATGTTGCGCGTCGCCTCGAGGTGCGTGCCCGCCCCGCTCGGTGAAGTCGCCGTGGTGGTTGACCCAACGGTGCAGCCGGGCTTGGAGCAGGCACCGGCTCAGCTGCCGCCTGGTGCTATCGCCTTTGCCGAGCTGCTGACCGTGCAGAGCGATGCAAACCGGTCCGTTGCAATGGTGACGTCGGGGCCCACGCTGCTGGAAGTGCCTCTGGTCGGTGACGCCGCCGCCCTTCGAACCTTGATGAACGAGCGCAACGCCGCCGCCTCGGACGCCCCCGCCGCGATGCGGTCGTCCGAGCCGGCACCTCGCGAGCTCGCCACGCTTGCGCCCATGCTCGGAGGCGCTGCGCCTGCCTCTCGTGCGGGTTTCTCCAGGCCAGGAGCCCCAACCGCTTTCTCCAAGCTGACCGGATCGGTGCTGTGGGCGCGGTAGGAGATTTGTCGATGCCGACAGCTCTTGTAATTTGATTGATTACAGTTTGATACTCGCTGTGGAATTACCGCTTGGGCTCCAATGCCCCCCAAAGATCGGGTTGCGCTTTGTGTTTCTTCCTTTCTGGCTTCTTCGCGGGTATGGTGGCAGCGACTCGTCTGCGGTCCGCCATGGAGGCAAACTTGGCCTGGGTGATCAGCTCGGAGCGAATTTCCCGTGGAAGCGCAGCCCACGCCTCGGGGTCGACGCCGTCGGGGGGCGGCTCCGATACGCGTCGAGATCCAAACCCTGCTCGCTCCGCCGAAACCGAAACCAACGCAAGCGTCGAAGACGCGCTGGACGCGCTGGGCGTGGAGGCGTCGCCAGGTGGCCGAACGAAAGCGTCGAGACCCCTCGGCCGGGTGGGAGAGGGGACGCGCGGCGGATCAGAAATGCTGGCGCCGCCGGAGACATTCCCGTCGACCATACAGGAGACGCCGCGAAGCTCCTCTCGCATCGGCTCGTCAGAGCCTCTGGCAACGTACCGCAGGATCCCGTTGGGCTTGGCCTCTCCAGAAGAAAGTGCGCTGGGTGCGTTGTCATCGTGGCGCTCCTTCCTATCGCGAACTTCTCGAATGCCCTCGCGCCCGGCCGCGTTTCGACTCGATTCTACGCCGCAGCCGTCTCCGCGGATGCGGCCGCTTTGATCGGCGTCGGCGGATTCGACGCGGCTGCCTCCAGATGCGCTGGCATCCCCGACGGTCGTGTCATCGTCGGAGGCCGTCTGGGCGCCGAAAAAGGTACGGATCGACGCCGAGCCTCCCGTGTCGAGAAACCTGCCCGCCTTGAGGTAGAGGCCGCTGATCGCGAGCTCCTTGCCTATGTGCTTCCAAGGCAGCACGCGGTTGGCAAGGCTTCGCGCGACGGAGAGGATGGAGTTTGCGTCGCGGCGCCCGAGCGAGCTCGACCGAGAGGTAAACCCTCCATGACGATCCTCCTCGCCGAGACGGCGAAGGGACCACGAGAGCGTCAGCGAGGACGCGACGCGCGGGTTGACCGCCTCGTCCTCCTGCAGCCGCTCGGAGAGGCCGGCCGAAAGGCGCTGTAGCCAGAGGTCCACTTGAGCTCGATCGCACAGGCCGGCGCGCCCTCGAAAGGACTTTCCCCAAGAAATGTCCCGTACTACGCGGCGGTCGACGACCGAGGCCCGATCCACGCCCACAGCGAGCCCCAGCAGTCGAATCGATTCCTTTTCGCCAACCAGCGAGGCGAGCCTGGGTGGGGGCATGCGCGCGAGATCGCCTACCGTCTCGATCCCGGTCTGCTCGGCAATATACCTTCCCATCTTCCCTCCGAGGCCCCGCAGGGATCGCATAGGCATGGGCGCTAGCGCCTCTGCGGCTGCCGATGCGGTGACGATCGTCTGCCCCCCCGGCTTGTGAGCTGCCGAGGCCACCTTGGCCAACAACTTTGTGGGGCCGATGCCGGTCGAGCACGTAAACCCGAGCTTTTCCCACACGGCCCGGCGGATGCGAGATGCGAGTATGGCTGCGGCGGCAAGAAGCGCTTCCCCCGGCAGCCACTCCTCGGGCGGTCGTGCGTACCATCCTGATGCTGCCACAAAGCACTCTTTTGGGACAATGGGAGGAGCGCCGGCGGCAAAATCTCCTCGCGCTCGCTCGAGCGAACGCGAGACGTCATCGGCTTCGAGATTCGCGCTCTGAGAGTCCGCATCTCTCGCATAGCTCTGGGTATCTTCGTCCGCGTCTTCGGCCTCGTCGTCAAGGCATGGGCCAAATCCTGCCGAAGGAGAGGGTGGATCCACAAAGCTAAAGGTGTCGCCCTGTTCTGCAAACCCGAGGTGTCTTGAGGTGTCAGAGTCGGGCGACGTGCCGCGTGCGCTGCCAGGGAGATCGCAAACGCCTCGTTCCTCCAATCTCCCTCTCGGATCTCTAGGGGATGAATCGGACGGGAGGCGCTCGAGCGAAGCGGGTCGAGAAAGGCCTTTTGGATGGCCACTCAGAAGCTCCTCGCTGCCGCTTGGCGGCGGGCTCGTGCAGGCCTCGAGGGAGCTGACGAACATGCTGTCAAAGCTTACCGGCTGAGGTACGGCGGGTCCATTTGCGTCTGCGCACTCGTCGATGAGCCTCTGCGCAGCATCGGTCAGGTCGATGTAGACCTCGTCAATGCTGGCGCGCTCGCAGGCTCCGTCGGCGGCGGACATGAGGACGCTCAGAACGCGCTGGCTGGCGTTGCGGTAGATCGATATGTCAGCCTTGCTGTGCGAGGCGGGAACCTGGACGAGCACGATCTCAGGGCACACCTCGCGCGCTTCGTTCGCGCGCATGTGACGACGCACGCCGCGCATTTTGGCACCCTACGCTCGAGGAACGCGTGTGGAAGGAGCAGGGAATGGATGAGAATGGATGAGAGGATCGAAGAGAGCGAGAAGACGACCGTAAAAGGAGGAGCTTCGCGGCGAAAAGGGAAGCGCGCGACGCAATGCTGAAGAGGAAAAGCTCGATTACTCCCTCGATCTCCGAGGTTTCTTTACTCCCCTCCCGCTCCTCCCCTTTTTTCTTCCCCCCCCTCGACCCCGCCTCGGTGACCCTTTTACGCACATAGGACAGAGCGATGATGGAGTTTTGCGATGGATGCTTAAGGATGCGGTCGTTGGAGATGCCTCGCGCCTGCTCAGACCCGTCCATCGTTCCGTCGTACTGCACCACGGCGAGAGGCTTGCCGGCGAGGCGTTCAGGGTCTAAAGATACCTACGATGGAGGATACACGTGCGTCAGACGCTTGGCGGGACGATTGCCGGCTGGAGGTGCACTGACGCTCCACCATCGTACCTCCACTTGGGCGTAAAATGCGTCCATATCGATGTGGCAGATTGCCCTCGTCGGGAGCGCCATTTGGCTCGGCACCGGGCAGAAAGAGAGAAAGAGAGAGAGAGGGAGATAAGTGGGGGGGGGGGGGGGGGGGAGGAGGGAGGTAACGCGGCAAGCAAGGGCAATCTCGATCTGTCGCAGAGAGGGCCGCTCGAACGGCCTTTCCGCGCCCCCCTCCCCCCGCGCGGCGAACTCGGGCCCTTCTTCCGGCGGGTCGGCCCGAGGCACGCGGAGCGCTTCGCAGTCAAATTTGCGAGCCTGAATGGCAGCAACCAGCGGTGGCGCCGTTGCATAAACTCACCCTGGGACGTCCTCCCCGCCCGCTCGCCGCATCTCTTCACCCGCCTGCTCCGCCTAGGCTGGCAGGGCGCGTAGCGCGCGCGCGGGGGAGGGGCGGAGCAGGCGGGCGGGAAAGGGCGCAGCGGCGGTGGGCGGTTGCGGGAGAACTGGGCGGCGGCAACGGGGAAGCAGGACGAGGAACCGCAGTGGGACTGCGAGCATGGCCGCTCAGGCCGCAACTGCTGTCTGGCGCTGCTATCTGCCTGCTATCTGGCGGTTCTGGTGTTGCGTCGCCCGGGAGTGTACGCTGGCCGCGTTTGTGAACGCAATGGCGCAAGGAGAGGCGGCTGATGGTCTAGCCTACAGTGCCCAACGAGGCATCTGCTGAGGCGTCTGTTGAGGCTTCCCCAAGCGGCTCTTCATCCGGGGGCCGGCGACCATCGTAGGCCTTCGAAAGCGCCTCCGAGCGGCTTTTCATCGAGCTGTGAAAGCGCCATGCCCCTGGTACGAAAAACGGCGTCGCGCTTTCTGCCCCGTCAACGCCAACTCGACCGGCGTGCCGCCTTTCTCTTCTTCATTTTCTGTTTCTCTTTTCTTTTTCTTTCTCTGTGGATTAAACGAAAATTCTGTCGACACATTCCGTCCCCACATCGCACAGAGCAAAAGAAAGGGCAGACTCGCGCGCGGCGCATGGCATCTGGAGCGCAACTGGAGAAAAATGGTACCATCGACCGAGCCGGGGTGCCAGATGCACCAAAGCCGTCTCCGGTCGGCGGGCCGCGGTAAAACGAACGAAGAATAGCAAACAGTCAGCGTCCGATCCCGTTCCGCGCCCTCGGAGCCACGAGGTGGGAGGGGAGGAGGGAGGGGGCAAGCCAGCGAGCAAAGGTTGAGTTGGTGACGAGCAGATTAGGTAGCCGGTGCCGCGGCGAGCCAGGCGGCCATGCCCGCTGTGGCGAGGATCGGATGGGCGGCTTGAATGGAATGAGCGGCGGTCGACGAGGCGAGCGATCGGAGCACGGGAAAAGGTGGGCAGGGTCAACCAGTCGACCGGCGACTCTTGACGGCCCCTCTCCAGGCCGATTCCGCTGCCCCTTTCGCCGCGCTGCACACCTTGGCGCCCCCGCCGCCGGTCTCCGTCTCGAGACGTTACTCGAGGCGAAGCGGAGATAGGGGGGGTGGAGTGGTTTGGGATGCGTGGGGAGCGGCAAGCGGACGGGCCCTAGTAGCCTCCCTGAAGGTCGCGGACAAGACCCTGCGCAAACTGCGAGAAGCGCGAGGATGCGATGCTCGCGATGTTCTTGATCTGCTCGTACTCCTCGCGAGCGTTGACAGTCAGCTTGGAGACGAGCTCGGACGCGGAGAGGTCGTCGACGGCGGCGGCGCCGGCCTCGTCCTCGCGGCCAAAGTAGGCGTCCGAGGAGATGGCCCCGGCGTTGCGGAAGCGAGAGAGGCGCGTCTGACGCTCGGCCTCGTCGGCAGCCGAGCCCTTGTCGAAGAACGAGGCAGACGAGATGCTCTTGGCGTTTCCAAAGCGCGCCTGCGCCGTGTCCGAGCCCGAGTCGGCGGGCGCGGCCGCGGACCGCGTGGACGTCGTGGCTGGCACAGGGGCGGCGGGCGGGGGCGCGGCACGTCCAAAGGGTCCGCGGGCGCCGTTGGCGGGGCTCTTCGGGCTGTTGGTGGCGAAGGGGTCGGAGAAAAAGTCCGAGGTGAGGTTGACCTTGAGATGTCCGTCCTTGCCGCGCAGCGCCGCGGGCTTGCGCTCCTCGACCGCGGGGGCCGGGGCAGCAGCGACGGCAGCGGCGACGGCGGCCGAGCGCGCGGACGAGGCCGACGCGGCGCGCGGTGCGGCGTCCTTGAGCTCGCTGCTGGGGGTGGTCTCAATTGGCGACGGCTCGGGCTCTTCGGGCTTTTGGTCAAAGATCGAGTCGTCGACCTTGGCCTTGCGCACTCCCAGGCCGGCGCCGACGCGCGCAGGGGGCTTGCGGGCCGCGCCCAGCGTCAGGCGGCCGACGGGGCGGCGCGCGGCGGGCTTGGTGGCGGCGGCGGCGGCACCTGCGGCGGGCTTGGCGGCGGCGACCGCGACGGCACCTGCGGCGGGCTTGGCGGCGGCGGCCGGGGCGGCGGCGACGCCGCTGCCCTGCGTGCGGAGGCTGGCGGCCGATGCGGAGCGCGAGGGCGGCGCAGAGGCCTCGGCGGGGGCGGCGGCAGGCTCGGCGCCCGAGAGCGTGGCTGCAAGCTTGGTGGCGTCCTTTTCGAGCTGTTTGCGGTAGATCTGCGCGGCGCGGGAAAGGTACTTGTCCTCGAGCTTGTCGTTGCCGGGGTCATCCCAGCCGTGCTGCTTGAAAAAGGCACGTGCACGGCCGTTGCCGCCGACGGACATGAGACACAGCTGGTCCTGGGTCCAAGAGTCCAGCGTCGTCGAGCTGGAAGGAAGAAGACAAAAAAAGAGAGCAAAACGTCAATCGGGAGAGCGAATGTGGCGACGTGCAGCAGGCCGGCCGAGAGTATCACGGATTTGAGAAAAAAAGGGAACGACGCGTCCGTTAGAGGCTTCCCGACGAAGTTGCCAAAAGATCACGGCCGAGGGCGAGCCGAGTTCAGCCCACCCGTCGTGGTTCTGAGGCAGGTCCATCTCGGCCTCCACCCGACCCGCACGGCGCGACCCCCTGCCTGGCACCGTGCCACGCGTGACGCGCAGCGCCCCCCATCATCCGAGCGACCGCGCGATTCCCGCAGTCTGCCCCCCCATCCAGTCCTCTGCTCCTCGCCGCGGTTCGTCCGCTGTTAAGTTGCGTTTCGTTCGACCTCGCGCCCCTCGCATCCACCTCGCCTCCTCTCATTTCCGCTCTCGGTCACGGCCGGACCGGAAAGCAGCCGCTCGGAGGAGCAGGCCCCGGGATGGCAGCTCCGGCAACGGCCAGCGCGTTCCCCGCCGAGTCCTCCCGCCGCTCTCTCCTTGTTCCCCAGTCTCCGCCTCCCTCCGCGGCCCCTTCCCCATCCCACCCACCCCCGATGGAGCGACCGCGAGACGGAGAGACCGGGAGAGCCGGGGGCGGAGGCAGGCCCCCGGCTCGCGTGGCTCGAGACGGTGGTGTGCGAGCGCGTTCAGCGTCGATCGCCCTCCTGTAGACACGCACCGAACAAACGAGAGGTGGACACCAAGGCTGCGGTGAATGCCGGCGCAAGTCAGGCAGATGAAGACACCATAGGGGACGCTTGCCCACGTCGGGTTTTTGTTGGGGCAGTCGAAGCAGACCTGCGCGCGTGGTGAGGGGGGGGGGGGGGGGGGGGGGGTCGGCTCGGCCGCGACATCGTCGAGCGCGCCGGACCAATCCCGGCCAGCACGTTTGGACAATCACGCCGCGAGCAAGCGATCTGCGCACGCGTCAGGGCGCTGCGCGGTCGTCCCAGCCCGCCGTCCCCCGGCCGGGCTCGGACGCGCAGGCGCCGGATGTGCGGGGGGAACGGGGCGGGGGAGGCGGAGCGAGGGGGCGGCAGCGTCCGCCTCAGGTGGGGCGGGGGGAAAAGCGGAGGGGCGGGGACGGGCGGGGCGCGGTGCCGCGTCGCGGTTCCCTAGACTCGCCTTGTTCTCGGCCTTGGCGCGAAGTTTCTTGAAGAGCGCATCGCGCTCAAGAGTCTGGGCCATCGTGGCCGCGACGAAGACGTCGACGAGTAGGCGGAGAGAGGGAGGGGAGAGCGAGGGGGGGGGCGCGCGAAGATCCGGTGGTTCCTGTTCCTGCTGCTCCTTTTTGCGCCCGGCGTCGCGCGGCAGCCGCGCAGACGTCTCGCTGCAGGCGGCGTTTCCGAACGTGCGCAACGATGCCGTGGCGCCGCTCGACGATGGCCGTTCCTGCGAGGCCGCATACTCGGCCGCGCGGGCGCCCGGCCGCGGGAATGGCGCCGGCGCGGGCGCCCGCGCGCCGCGTGAGGCGCGGGAGGGCGGAAAGGAGGGCAGCAGGCCCCGCATGGCTTGAAGCGCGGCCGCGGCCGAGTCTCGGCAGCGCATCTTCTCGGGCGCCATGGCGGAGGCAGCATGCTACGATCTCGTGAAGAACACGAACCGACCGTACAATGTCCAGGTGCGTGTCGCGCAGTTGACTGTCGCGGCGGAACCGAATTTTTGCCAAAGGGGACCTGGCGGATAGCAGGCGGTAGGGCGGGGGGAAGGGTGAGGGGAAGGACGGAGCGAGACGTGAGCCGACTCTGGGGCTCGCTCGGCCAAGGAGCGGATCGATTCTGGGGCTCGGCCGGCCAGGGCACGGGCCGTTCCGACCGGCGCGGTGCGTCCCGTCATTCGCCCTTTCGATCTTGTTTCGCAGACCGTGGCAGACATGCTGGCGAGCAAGGGGTTTAAGAAAGGGCAGTGCGACAAGGCGCTCATGGCGCTGGCTGGGCAGGGCAAGATTGTTGTGAAGGAGTTTGGAAAGACCAAACTGTTCATCCCCCTGCAAGACGGCCTGGAAGCTCTGAGCCAAGAGGTGAGCAGGGTCGGAGAAGTGGCGTTGCGAAGAGCGGCGACAGTTGCCACGTCGGTAGCATTGCGAGCCGCGATTTCGTTGGCGGGAGACGGCGCGCTCTGGCGTCCGCAAAGGAGGCGCGGTGGTGGGATGAAGGGGCAGGTGAGGGGGGACGATGGGCGGAAAAGCCCAACGTGGGAAAGGGCGGTGGGCGACGAGATCTCGTGGCTCGAGGTGGCCCGCAAGTGCACCTGGCCAGGCCACACGGCCTTGACTTGGTGCACCGCG
>PEIA01006838.1:17767-37758 GCA_003613005.1 Prototheca ciferrii
GCGTTCCTAAGCTGGGAGACATCGCTGCCCCGCACACCCGATTGGGGAGTGAGCATGGGCTGCGACAGCGGCGTAAGGGCAGACTCGTGCGGCGAATCGGCGCGTTCTCCGTCGCGATCCCCAGCGGCGCGTCCCTCGACTGGCGTCGTCGTCGCTGGGCGCCTGGTGGGCGATGGCCGCGCTAGGGACTCGAGGCCCTGGGCCTCGACCTGTTCCCAGGCCGTCACCTTTCCACGCGTCGAGCTGTCGATCTCCGGGCGTACGGTGGCCGCGCGGCGCTCGAGGTCTGCGCGCGCAGTCGTCTCACGCAGGGGGTCGCCAGAAAACCACAGGGTCGCAAAGAGCGACTGGGGGCGGGCCAGGGAGCCCCCAACCCCTGGTCTGCCCGCCTGAGAAAAGGGCGAGCCGGTCGGCATCGAAGGCGAGTTTGGCGGGATGGCACAGACGGAAAGCGACTCTGGAGAATTGAAGGTCAAGCGGTTCGCAGCGGCGCGCGGGGCGAGCGAGCCCTCTTGAGACGGGCGGAGAGGAAGAAGCTCGGCGTCGGGGCAACCCGATCGACCGGCGTCTCCCTGCGATGCAGCCAGGGTTGCGTCATCGCAGCGAGCCGAGCTGCCCTCAAAGCTCGCGGGAATGTGTTCAAGCCCTTCAGAGGTGCTGTCCCCGCGATCGAGGCTCCGGCGAGAGACGCGGCTCGAACAGCAGCGACCCTCGCCCGAGGCATGCCTTTCCGCGCCGCTTCCGTCGACCTCGTGACCGAGGGTCGAGGGTAGCATGGCCCGAAGCACCTCGTCCCCCTCGTCCTCCTCGAGTGCGTCTTTTTCGGCGCCGCACAAATCGTCTCCCTCAACGTGCCCGCCCGAGGCCTCGGCGCCAGCGTCACCGTGTCCAAAGAGCAGCTCGAGGGGTCTGTGGCGAGCGGGCAGACACGACACACGGCTCTCCGTCGACTGCCACGGGTCGATCCCCGGAGATGCCATGTCGGCGGCCGCGTGGTGACGGCCGCGAAATCCGTGCGGCGGTGCCGGCCCGCGCTGAATGCGCCCAAAGGGGTGATCGAGCTGCCTCGCAATCGGCGAGGAAATAGCAGCCGACGAATTGGTGGCAACCTGAGCTCCGGACCTGGAAGATGGGCTTTCGTGGGCGCGAAGGGCCGCTTCGGGCCTGGGCGACGCAAAGCTCGGTGCCAGAGGGACCAACCGAGGAGGAGGCGCCTCAAGCGCTCTAGCAGCGGTCGCGTGCGGCGGGCTCAACAGCCCGAGGGACGACGCATCGAGGGCCGACTCGACGTCGGTCGACGGCGCACCCACACGAGGAGAGGCGACGGCGGAGACGCCGCCCTCGCTGCACGGCGAAGCAGGGCCGCTGACGGCGGCGGACCGACCCGAGCGGCTATGGCCGTCAGCAACGCCCGGTCCATCGGAACGCCCAGAGGTGGCACCACTCGAGTCGATCGAACGCAAAGGCGCGATCCCACGTCCTTTGAAACTTCCTGCACGTGAGCGCAACTCGCAACCTCCTCCAGGAATCGCCGACAGAGGCGGGGCGCGCGCGTCCGCTTGATTCGCTGCGGAGCATCCATCAAACGCGCTGGAATGCAAGCCGTCATCGATCTCGGAAGCCAGGATTCCCGGTGACCGCAACTCGACCTCGTCGGGAATGCGCCCCCCGTCCTGCGGGGACCAGCCGTCTGAAGGCGCAACCGAGAGCGTCGAACCGTCGTCCCCGCTTGGCATGCCGCCAGTGGCCGATTGAAACGTCGTCGCCGTCGCAGAAGATGGAACCGTCAGAAGGCAAGGCGGCCGAGCTGCCGCGGATCGAACGAGAGAGCGAGGCGAGCGTGCCGTTGTCGTCACCACGGCCATAGAGCGAGGCGATTGGGCGGCAGGCGAGGACGCGCGCAACGAGAGCGGTAAGTGCGAAGCCCGTGCGCCTTTCGTAGTCTCGCTCTCAGCGTTGGTGCAAAACTCCTCCGACGCCTGGCCCGCATTTGCAATGCCGTTTTCGGCAAGGCCGAGGATCTCGACCACAGGCACGGCAGGCATCTCTGCGCACGCTGGCTCGGAGTCGGACCTCGAGGTCATGCAGGTTTCGCCGATGCCTCCAGCGTCATCCTCCTCAGCGGCTCGATTCCAGGCCTCGTCGGTCAGCACGGCAAAATCGAGCCCGCGAGGGGGGATCGCAAACGAGCTGCGATCAAACGGGTCGAGGTCGAGGTGGGAGAGAGTGTGCCCGGGAGAAGGGGGGTCTCGGCATGGATGCTGATGCAAATGATTCTGCGAAAAGAAAAAAGAAAAGCAGTCGAATCATGAAGGTGGTCTTGCGCTAGTCCGCATCGCCCCAGGTAACCGAAGCAGGTCCCAGACCTTTCTGCACCTGAGCTTTGCCACCTCCCATGTCTCCTGCCCCATCTCCCCTCCGTCCCTCTTCCGAGAAACGTCCAGCTACCATACTGCGTTGCCACAGGCGAGCTTGCCGACGCTTTTCCTCCTCTCGCTCCTGTCACCCGCCCTTTTCCTCCGAGGAATCCCTCGCGGCGTTATTTCCGCCTTGTCCCGCCGCCCTAGCCTCCCCCTTCCTTCGGCGAGTCCCTTCCCGCGTCCCGCGCGACCATTCGCCCCGACCGGCGACAGATCGCGCGACCCGAGCGGACCTGCAGACCGCGAATGGCGTCGCGCAAGGTCCCTCGCGGGGCGGGCTTGGGCGACGCGGAGGCGCTGACGGAGGCCACTAACTGATGAGCTTGCTCGTCTGGGTGCAGCATCAAAGGGCTCTTGAGCACTTGTACGTCTCCGGCGTCCCCCGCCCTCGGAGTGCCCCTTGCGGCGCCGCTCCCCTCGTCGAGCGGCGACGTCGCCCCGTCGTCGGGCGGGTGCCCGGCGCGACAGCGCAGCCCCGGCATCGCCAAACCGAGATGCTGCAAAAATATTCCCGGTCGACTACAAGCAGCTGTGTCGTGGCTGGGGGCGTTCGACCGCAGCTTCCCGTCTCGACCCGCGCGCGCGCGCGCGGCAGGTCGCTGCAGGACGGTCCTCCCGTCCACGCAACTGCCGCGCGGGAGGCGGGGCACGTGGGTCCCAACGCCGCGCGCGCGAAAAAGCGAGGATGTGTGCGGCGTGGGGAAGCCGAGCCGGAGGGAAAAGTGTGTTGCGGCGCGCCGCAGCGGTAATTAAAAAAAAAAAGGACTGGAACCTCCGAACCGTCGCGCGAACGCATTGGAGGGCGTCGAGCCGTCCGCATGATGGGCCGCAGCGGGCTTCCACGGTCGGCCAAACACACAGCTCCAACCCGGGGAGGGGCCCCCACGCCGGCAGGCCGGCGCCAACGAATGGCCCTAGCGCGCGGAGGAATGCGTCGAGGTCAACCCCTCGCTGGCTAGGTATTGGTTTTGAAAGTCGTCGAACGACGTGGGGCGGTCGGTAATCCAACGTGCTATAGCCCCACCTCACACGCGTCGCGGTGGGTAGCAACAGGCAATGGGCTCGCGAAAGCGCGAAAGAACCTAGCGCGAACGTCTCTGTGCGGCGCGAAAAGCGACGGTCGGTGATACTGCTGACGCCCGCTCGCCGCCTCTGCTCCCCTCCTCGTCCGCGTATGCCCACCAAGACGGCGCAAAGACTCAGCTAAGAAAAAGTCAACGTTCGACCTGTCCCAAATCGTCCCTCCGTTGCATCCGCTAAAGGTTACACCTGCAAATCGCGGCGCTCGAGGCGAGGGAGAAGAGGTGGGCAAGGCGCGCAAAAGGCCGCGGATGGCGGATGGCCAAGCATACTTGGCAGAACGATGGGGTGGAGAAAAGGGGTGACCGTGAAAAGAAGCGGGGCTGCAAAATGAAGAAACGAGCCGGGCAAGAATGGTCGCGGCAGGTCGCGGACTGCAAAGGCAGGGCACAAGCGGGATCCTGGAATGGGGAAAACCATCCCCATCCTATGCACTTCCGTCTGGGCCTCCTGCTGCAGCATGCAACGAGTCCCCATAAAGTATAAAAAAAAGTAGTGAATGGCGTGGCAAGAAAAACGCCACGCCAAACGGGTTCGTTTGGGAGCCCTGGGGCACCTCGCAAACGCAGCGAGCGTTTGCTAAGGCCTCGCGAATCACGTAAAGGCATAAAGTAGCAACTGGTAAGACGCGCCTCGGAGGCCACGAAGCCGCCAAGGCGCTCGGGGACGGTGCGGCGTGTATTAAGGGAGGAGAAACGCGCGAGGAAAAGAATCGCCCAAACGGAAACCCTCCGTTTGGCGACGATGTGTGAAAAGAAGCGAGTGAGACTACGAGCCGGCACACGCTCGGAATGTGAAAACGCTCCAGTCGCGGCTAGGCGACACGGAAAGATTCGGAAATGGAAAAAGAGAGTCTGCAAAGCTGCGCGCACCTACGCTCCCGAGGAGAGGGCCGAGGTCACCTCGTCGACCATGTCCTCCCAGTTGCCAAGGCCGGTGACGCCGGCGATGTACCAGTGGGTGGCGGAGAGCTTGTAGACGCGGCCAGACTGGACAAAGTTGGTGTTGGCGATCGCAGCGTTGTCGATGGTGAGGTGGATGATCTCACCATCATCGCCAGTAACCGATCCGCGGTCGATCCAGAAGACCGAGTCGGGGTTGATGCTGGCGAGCTGCGAGATCGTGGTGTCGTTGCCGTGGACGTCGACGGTGGAGCCCTCGATGGCCGAGGTGACGCCAAAGACGTCGAAGAGCTGGCCAAAGCGGGAGCCCGGGCCGAACAGGGAGAGGTCATCACCAGAGATCAGAGCGACGATAGACGAGCCGGCGTTGGGTGCGACGGCGTTCACGGCGGTGATCTTCTCGCTGATGGTGGCGATCTTCTCGTTGGCCGTCTCGGTGACGTTCCAGAGCTCGGCGACGGCCAGCGAGCGCGCCTGGACGATGTTCCAGGGGTCGGAGAAGCTGACGCTCAGGTCGATCGTGGGTGCGATATCCTGGAGCGAGTCATAGAGCGAGGCGGAGCGGAGGCCGACGATGATGAGGTCGGGCTGGATCTCCTGAAGCGCTGCCGTGTCGGCGACGAAGAGGGTGCCGACATTCTCGAGGGCGCTGTATCCAGACAGCCACGAGGGGACGTAGTCGGTGACCGTGCCCTTGACGTTTTCGCCGACACCAAGCGTGTCGAGGGTGTCGAGCGCTCCAATCTCGAAGACGGCGACGCGCTTGGGATTGCGCGGAACCCACGTGGCACCCCTGGCGTGTTCCACGTTGATGATGCCGGGGTACTTGAGGCCCTCGAGCACCTCGCCGATCATCACCTTGACGTTGTTCAGGCCGGTCGAGCCGACAATGTACCAGCGCTTGGGGGTGAGGTACTGCACGCGTCCGTTCTGCACGGCCGTCGTCTCGTTGATGAGCGCGGAGCCGAGCGTGACGTGGGCGAGGTCGCCGTTGTTGTCGATGGCCAGACCGCGGTCGATGACGAACAGCGACTGGGGGTCCAGGTCGCTGATCTCCTGCAGCGTGATGGACTGGCCGTGCGCAGCCTGCGTGGCGTCGGAGACGGAGAGCACGCCGATGTCCGCCTTGTTGTTGATGAAGCCGAAGCGCGATCCGCCGCCAAACGTCGTGATCGACTCGCCGGTGATGAGCAGCGTGAGCGAGCGGAGCGGGTCGTTGTCGTTGGCCTCGCGGGCCTCAACGACAAGGTCCTCGATCTCGACCATCAGGTCGTCCGCAGCGTCCGAGACGTTAAAGACGGTACCAAGGACGGTGGCAACGCGGCGCAGGCTGCGCGCCCAGTCGTCGTTGTCGACCGAAAGGTCGAGCGTGGGGGCAAGCGCCGTGAGGTTGTCCTTGAGGCCGCCGGTGCGCGTGCCGATGAGGATGAGGTCCGGGTTGATCTCGGCGATCGCGTCGTAGTCGGGCGCAAAGAGCGTGCCGGCGTTGGTGATGTTCGCCTGACGGTAGGCAGCGAGGAAGTCCGGAACGGAGTCGACGGGGGCACCGGTGATGGTGTAGCCGACGCCCAGGGCATCGAGCGTGTCGATGAGGCCGACGTCGAGCACGACAACCGAGGCAGGCATGAAGGGAACAACAGAGTAGCCGACCGAATCGGTCACGTTGACGAGGCCGGGCGAGGTGATGGCGAGCTCGAGCTCATCGGCGGTCATGTTGTAGTTCTGCAGACCCTGGCCGACGATGTACCAGCGGTAGCTGTCAACCTCGTAGATGGCCATGTTCTGGGCAGCCTGGGTGGCGAGCACGTTGTTGTCCGACAGGAGCGTGTGAGCCTGCACGGTGGTGTCATCTCCACCAGTTGCCATGCCGCAGTCGACGGCGATGATGCGCTCGGGGTTGACGGCCAGGAGCTGGGCGGTGGCGCTCACGTCGCCGTGCGCCTCGCTGGTGGTGGCCTCGGCGGGGGTGAAGCCGAAGACGTCGAAGACGAACGAGAAGCGCGAGCCCGCGCCCATGAGCGAGAGCGATCCGTTCGAGGTCATGGCGACGATGGTCGTGTTGGTGTCGACGATCGACTTGATCTCGTTGACGCGGGCCTCCCACGCGGCAAGCAGCTCCTCGGCAAGCTCGGACTTTTCGAAGATCGAGGCAAGGGCGCGGACCTGGGCGGGGAACGAGTTCACGGCGTCCGTGTTGTTGACGCCGACGACAATCGTGGGGGCGATGACGGTGAAGTTGCCGAGGTAGCTCGAGGTGCGCCCAGTGAGGATGACGAGGTCGGGGTTGAGCGCCGCGGCGGCGCCAAAGTCGGGGACCTTGACAGTTCCGACGTCGGTGCGGCCAGAGTACTCGTCGAGGTACTCGGGGAGGTTGTCCGGCGAGGCGACGCCGACGATCCGGTCGGTCACGCCGAGCGCGTTGAGGGTGTCGAGCACTCCAATGTCGTAGACGAGGACACGCTCGGGGTTGAGGGACACAAAGGTGGTGGTGCCACCCCAGTTGACGGCGACGATCGAAGGTCCGGCGAGGGCCTCGGCGACCTCCTCGGTGCGCTCACGAGAGACGGAGAGGCCGAGCTCGACCTCGTACCAGCGCGAGGGGTCGAGGTAGTAGACGTTGCCGTTCTCGAACGCGGTCGCGTTGGCGAGCGCGTCCAGGACGGTGTGGGCGAGGCCGCCCTCGTCGCCGTCCTCGTCGAGCGCGCCGAGGTCGATGACGAACAGGTAGTCGGGGTTGAGCGAGGAGATCTGCTCGAGCGTGATGCTCTGGCCATCGACGCTGGAGCCGTAGTCGAAGCCCGACACGGTCGCAAACGCAAGCGTGTCAGAAATGAGCGAGTAGCGCTGACCCGAGCCAAAGGCGGTGATGGTCGTGCCGTTGATGGTGATGGTGAGCTGGGTGCCAGCAGTGGAGGCGTTAGTGCGCACGGCCGCCACGTAGGCGTCGAGGTCGGCGATCTGCGCCTCTGCGGCCTCGGTGATGCCGAAGAGCTCGGCCAGAGAGCGGACGCTTTGCTTGACCGACTGGACGGGCAGCGTGTGGTTGGCGCCGAGCATGACGGTGGGGGCGATGACCTGCAGCTGCTCGCGGAAAGGGAGCGCGGTCTCGCCGATGAGGATGACGTCGGGGTCGGCCTCGAAGACCGCAGTGAGGTTGGGCGCGGCGCGGGTGCCGATGTTGGCGATGCCCGGAGAGCGGAAGGTGGCGAGGAAGTCGGGCACCTCGTCCTGCGGAGCGCCGACGACGTAGTCGGTGAGGTTGAGCGCCGAGATGGTGTCGAGGAGGCCGAGGCTGACGACGACGAGGCGTTCGGCGTTGCGAGGCACCCAGGTCGTGTTTCCGATCGTGTCGGTCACCGCGACGATGCCGGCGATGCCGCTGGTCGAGGCCTCGATCTGCTCGGCAACGTACTCGAGCGTCTCGAGGCCATTGGTGGCGAGGTAGAGGCGGTCGCCCGACAGGTAGTAAACCCTGCCGTTGGAGACGGCCGGGATGGCGAGGAACTCGGGGTCGTTGAGCCTGGCGTGGGCGAGATCGGTTTCGGAGCCGTTGCTGCCGGTGGCAGCGCCGCGGTCGATGACGTACAGGATGTCGGGGTTGATCGAGGCAATCTCAGCGTTGGTGACGGCCTGGCCGTGGTTGTCCGAGGTGTCAAAGGTGGCAGCGGCGTTCAGACCAAAGTACTCGTAGAACATGTTGAAGCGCGACTGCGGGCCGAAGCCCGTGGCCGAGTCGCCGGTCACCAGCAGGACCATGGCCGTCTCGCCGTCGCGCTGCGCGACGGCGGTCGAGTTGAGCGCCTGCTCGTGGAGCGAGTTGAGCTGCTCGGCGGCCAGGTCCTCCTTCTTGAAGATGGAGGCCAGGGTGTTCACGACGTTGGTAAGCGTGGCGTTGAAGTCGGTCTGGTTGACAGAGAGCGACACGGTGGGGGCGATGCCGGTGAAGTTGGCGTAGGCCGAGGCAGAGCGCGCCCCGACAAGGATGAGGTCGGGCTGCGCGGCCGCGACCAGCTCGGGGTTCTCCCCGAACACGCTTCCCGCGTCGTAGATGTGTTCATCGTCGTACTGGGAGAGGTACGTGGGCAGCAGCGAGCGCGGGGTGGCGATCACAGACGAGCCGGCGCCGAGCGAGTCGATCATGTCGAGCAGCGAAAAGTCAAGCACGGCCACGCGCGACGGACGAAGAGGGACGGTCGTGGTGCCGGCATCGTGGGTCACGGTGATCGAGCCGAGCGAAGTTTGCTGCGCGAAGAGGGGAGAGGTGGGACGGCGGGTGGGGTAAGGCGGAGGGGGGCGAGAGGGGAAGGGGGGAAGAGGGGAGAGGAAGAGGAATGGGCGAGGGGATGGGTTGGGGAGGGGGAGGAGAGGAGAGGGTGGCGACGGGCAAGGGGGAGGGGGAGGAGAGGAGAGGAGGGGGTGGCGACGGGCCAAGGGGGAGGGGGAGAGAGGAGGGGGCCGGGGATGGGGGATCTTGCGGATGTAGCGGAAGCCGGGGTTGAAGAGGGCGAGAAGGGACGGCGGAAGAGCCGAGGAACCGAGGGGCCGAGGGGTGGAGGGGATGAGGGCTCGATGAGGTGATTCGTGCCGCGGGGTGAGGCGTCGCTAAAGCGCGGTCGCGGGAGCACGAACGGGCCGCGCAAACCGGAATGCGTGCCACGTCCGCGTTCCCGAGAGGACCCGGGAACAGGGCGCCGCTGCGCGGCGGCACACCGCCCTTCAGCTTAGCTGGGGGGGAGGGGGGGGGGGGCGCGTGGACGTCCGACGAGACTCTCGGCTTCAGGGGCGACCCCCGCCTGATCCCACGGCACGGGAGCGAAGTGGTGATCCCTCCCGCTATCCCAGGCGGCGTGCGCAAATGAGAGCCGGCCAGCACCCCAGCCATCCCCTCAGGTCGCGCTCGTCGACCCCAAATGACAGCATCCGCAGAACGGGGAACAAAAGTGCGGATGCGCGAACCCATCGCCGCGCCGCGAAGACGCGCCCCGATCCGTGTCTCCCGTGAGGGCGCCCGCGAGCGGGCCGCCGCCGAAGCCCACGCTACGCGCGCGCGCCTGCCGCTAGCCTCGCGCGCGCCAACTTCGGCGCAACCCGGACCGAACCCTCCGAGCAGAATGCCCTCGCACGTCCCGACCGCTTGCGAGGGTTGCAATGCCATGGGAAATTCCAGGCGCGCGCGCGAGGTAAAAGAAGTCGATGCGGTGACGGTGACCCCTTCGAAAGCCGGCATACACCGCGGAGGCGGGCGCGTTTGCGCGCGTTCCGGCTCGAACGCTCCGAGTCGACGCGGCGGAACGCGACGGACCTTCAGATCCCTGGGAAGGCGGAGGGCAAGGGAGAAGGTTTAAGTTGGGATTGGCAAAATCGGAAATGCATCGATGAGCACGACTCAAAAACGCTGCGCTCGCGGATCGGCCACTCGGACCCATCGCCGACGTACCGAGCGTATGCCCCAGCGACCAAGCAGAGCGCCGCGAGGGCGACGAGCGCCCTAGAGAGGGCACGCGCCATGGTCGCTATATGGGCAACCGGCGCAAGGTAATATCGCGAACTGTGTCGCGAGTGCGGAGTGGCAGGTCGCCGCGGCGCGGTTTTGTGTGCGATCGCGACGAACGGGCGTGCGCCGGCCGCACGCCTTCGCAGCCAGCGCACGCACGCCAGCGTGCGAGCGTGGCGGGATCGCATCGTGCGATGGGTCTCATCCAACGCATCGTGGTTTACCCACGACGTCGAAATGCAGAGCAGCCTTCGGCGAAAGCTTTTTTTGGCGAAAGGACGAGTGGAGAGCGAGGGTCGCGGCGGCGAGAGCGAAGGGCGGGGAGAGTGGGCCTCCCGCGGGGCGTTCGCGGAAGGTCCACCCTGGAACGCGGAAAGCGGGACCCCGCAAGACGGTTCGAATTCATAGTGATGAGCAACGAGAGATGCGAGCGGCAATGGTATCGATTTTCGTGCGCGTATTTTTTGGTCGCGGAAAGTGCGGCGCGCGACGCGCGTAAAAGTCGGCGACAACGCCCGCGAGCGGACGTGGTTTGGTCGGGGCGCTCCCTGCCGCGACAGGGGGAGCGCGCGCACGCGCCGACGCGGTGTCCCTCGTCAACGGCGGTTTCGGTCGCAGCGACGTCGCCCAGAGGGATTTACGACATCTCTTCCGGGTCCATTAGCAGCAGCGCACGCCGGCGCGCGACGAGAGATCGAGGGGGGAACGGAGAGGGACGGGAGAAGGCGGGGGGGAGGAAGGTCCGGGAGCGGCCGGCGGCGGCGAAGCGGAAACCGCCACAGGGGCGGCAAGGAAGGCTAGAGTAGGGTCTCCTCATTTCTTTCCTCCTCCCTACCGGCATCCCGCCCTCCACCGTCGTCTGTCGCTCGCGAGCAAAGCCCAGGCGACTGCTAGTCCCCGCTTCGTTCTCCGTACGCATGAGGCAGCTTTCGCGCCAACTTGCATCCGTCGAGGAGCGGGCATGGGCGCTTCAGCAGCCTAGCTGCCGGGGGTCGCCGGCGTGGGCGCCCTAGTGACGTGGCGGCGCCGCGGCGCCGTCGCCCTCCCACCCGTCTCCCGGCGCAGCGGCGGGGAGTCATCATCGGTAGACGAGCGGTTTCAGGAGGGCGATGCCCGCGCAAGAGGCGATGATCCGGATGTTGCGGGCGCCGTTGAGGTCGTGGCGCCAGCAGCGGTTGCAGACGGTGCAACGCCGCAGGTCGTGCCGGCCCAGGATCCCCGTGACGAGCCCCGAGCAGATCCGTGCCAGTGCGCTCTGCGCTCGCAAAACCCACGACGTGTCGAACTCTTGGGTAAAGACTACCGCCATCCCGCGTTTGCGTCGCATGCGCCACGCCAGCGTCTGCCCTATCGAAGCTCTTACGTGCCCTCTGGTGGGGCCCTCGGAAGAGCGCGAAAAGTCCCCGAATGCCACCAGCATCCACTCCCATCCTCCACACCTGGCGACCATTCCGTTGACGAACGCGTCTGGCGTGCGATCCCGCGCGACGTAGCGCGAGAAGCGCAGCGCCAGGCTGGGGTTGTAGCCGACCACGCACATCACGCCTTCCAAATCCGGCTCGTGGTGCGCGAGGTACTCGCGCACGCGCTCGGTCGTTTGGACCTTGAGTGAAGGTGCGGTGGCGTGCAGGCGCTGCAGCGTCATGGTCTCGTCGGGAAAAGGGTGGGGTGGGAGGAGTAGCGGGAGGGGCGGGCGCGGCGCCCGAAGCGCCCTGGTCGAGCCCCTGCGCGTTCCGCCCGCGACCGCCTCCCCCTCCCCCCCGTCGCCCCCGCCCGCGGCCGCTCCTCCCTCCGCCTTCCCCGTCGCTTCCACTCCCGCCCGCCTGCTCAAACGCCCTCCCCTCTCCAGCAGCCCACTCGCCCGCCCGCTCCGCCGCCGCCTGCCCCTGCTGGCCCCCGTCCGAAGCACCGTCGTCCTGCGGCCGCGGCCTAAAGATGGGCATGTCGGCGAAACGCCGGCGGCTCGGTTTGGTCTGAACCTCCTTCGACTCGTGGCTTTTTGCTTGCGCGTACGAGCCCCGCGCGAGCGCCTGTGCCGCCAGCGACCCGTGAGCGCCTTTGCTCAAGTTGTACTCGACCACGTTCCCGACCCCAGGGTCGACGCCGACCACGAAAAAGCCCTCGGGGGGCTCCTCCGTGGGGGAGAACGTGCTGATCTTGCGTTTGCACGGTTTGTGGTGGGGCGAGATGGTGTACATCGCGCTCGCCCCATTGCTGGGGGGGCGGTGCGCGAGCGTGGGCGAGAGCTTCACCTGGTCATGGGGGGCAATCTGCCAGATGCCAGACGAGGGCTTTTTCATGAGGCGCTTCTTGGCAGCCTTGGCTTCAGCTTCCGAGCTTTCGCGCCTACGCATGTCTCTGCGCTGGCGCCAGCGCTGGCGCCTGTATCTGTTCCGAAGCGTCTGGGGCGAGACGCCGGGAGGGGCAGCAGGCTAGGCGGACGGATCCGCGGGACTGTTGTTTGTGGTGGCGCTCAGAGCGGGAAAGTTTCCAGAGCCCTCGCCGGGGGCGCGAGAGGCGCCAGAATCCGCACCGGGGGCTGCACCGACTCCGGCACCCGCGGCGCCGTCTGGGCGGACGCCGGGGCTCACGGGGGGACTCGGAGAATAGTGGGCGGTTGTGGTACGCTTTGCATAGAGCGGTGGTCGCTCGCTCGGCCGTCTCCATTGCACGTGTGCACGAGCCGGGCACCGACTGCGAGATATGCGGGAAGCAAACACTCAAGCCAGCGATTGCTCGTTCTTTGGGATTCATCCTCTCGGGAAAAATACAACTTTCGACCCTGGTTAACGCAACTGGAGCGCCGTGAGATGGGGTATCAACCTGCGTCGCGTGCTGCGCGTGGCGCGCCGCCATGCGGGGTGTGGGGTGCGGGGTGCTGAGTGCGCCGCCAGCTGTTGCTGACCGCTGCGCGATTGCAATGCCGTGCGCAACAAATGGTCCACCACGTCGCTCAAGAATGCTGCCCTACTTGGGCAGAACGTCAGCCGTCTTTGACCACCCGACGTGCGGGATTCGGGCCCAACCCTAGGGCGAGGGAGCAGGTGGCGATCAGACGGCCGAATCCTCGATCAAACGTTTGCATGTTCCGCACAAGGGAGCCCGAGAATGAATCCTTGTCGTTTGAACGTCGATGATCGATTGTTCAGGAGATACGCAGAGGGAGAGGGGAGGTGGAAATGCGCGAGGGAAAGTTCACAGGCTGGGGGGGAGCCCGGGGCAGAACGAAGAACAGCCACGCAGGGCAGCGACCGAACGCTACCAAACGTAGGCGCTGACATCCCATCGTCGATCCATACGAGCCCCGACTGTTTTTGTGTCTTCGTTTTGTGCCTCGAAGTGAAAGGGGGACGGCAGACGTCGCAAGATGTGGAGATTTCGAGTTGCGCCGAAAATGCGAGAAAATCACAAAAAAAACGCAGGAATGTGACGGCGCAAGTCACAGACTCGCTGGTGGAACGCGTCGATCAAAATGAGAATAAACTCGCGACATGACTGGAGCCATGACGATGTTGTGTGCGTATGTAACGTGCTGCAAGCGTGGTCATGGGTCGCGCTGCGATCTTTTCCTCTGGCGACCGCATGCCCTCTCTGGCAGCAAGACGAAAGCTGTTGAGATAAATCTTGGCCGACCCCCCACGTGGATGCGCGTCGCGCATCGCTTCGAGCGACGTTGAGAACAACGGAAACGATCACTTCCGTATCACATCGCACCGGTGCACCAGCGTCGCGTTCCTCGCGTGCATGCGCAAGCAGAGCGCGGCCTCCAGCACCTCATCTTGCACCCAGGGCGGTCGCTACCCCCAAACGAGGTATCTCGATTCACGAAAAAACACGCAACAAAGGAATGCTTCAGTTTGATATGCGCGCCCGAATGCGCGTCGGAAGCCAGACAAAAGGTTGGCGGGTGCTGCTCGTGCCAGATGTGTGACCTAGGAGTGGTCAGATGGGGGCGAATTTGCAAAAGAACGAGCGAGTCGACAGACGGGGTTTCCACCCTAGGCTTACAGTGGTAAACTATGCAGCGACGATAGGCAGGGAAAAAAATAAACGTGCGGTGCTAAATTGCCGCACCCTCCAGCGGTTGGAGGTAGATGGTTGGCGACCCGTTTGCATGGGGGCGGAGAGAGAGGAAGGGCGGCACGTTTTCGGATAAAAAACACGCTCGCCTCAGCCGAGCATAACGGGAAGGAATTCATCGATGAAATCAAGCTTTCAACGCGCTTGGGGGGTCGAAAGCTTGTCGTGGAAATGCAAGCCGAAGGAAAAGGAAAGGATGAGGGGGGAGGGAGGAAGGGAGAGAAGCGGACGGGGCACAAGCACGAGTCAAACATGGTGGTACGAGCCGGCCAAACCGGGCTGTGCTGGGGAGAGAGTGCGGCATACGCGGTCGGTGCACCGGTCAAGAATCAGCAGAACGCAGTTCTACTCGGGAGCGAAGTACAGTTGCCGATTGGACAGCAATGCAACGTGAAAACGGCAGCGGGAATAGCAGCAGCGGGCGTAAGCAAAAAAACCCTGCACCAGGAAGTCTATACACCTTGCGCAAAGGCGTTTCGTGACGCACGTGATGCAGGAGAAAGCACCCAAGGGGCTCGACCAGCGGGCACACCGCGGCGAGAGAACGATCACTGCGCGGGGGATTCTTGAACAGCAACGGTCTTCGAGACGAGCGTGTTCGAGTCGGAGCTCGAGTCGGTACTCGAGGGTGCCAAGTACGGCGAAGGGGCGTCGGCCAGGATGGACACGGCCTCGTTTTCCACGTAGCTTGGCGCCAGGGTCGGCGCCGCCGCCGGCGATGGAACCAACCCATCGTCAGCTACGTCATCCTGAGTTTTCTGATCGAAGGATGGAACGGAGCTTCCGAGAGACGCGAGGTACCCCTCTCCCAGCCTCGAGTCGATGATGCTGAGGAACGCGGCGATCTGGGCGGTGGTGTCGTACCCCCGTCCGGAAGCAACGATGATGCTCTCGACCGAAGCCCAGATGTCGATGGCCGCGTCGGTAAAGAGCGCGTGACCAAGTGCAGACCCCACCACGGTAATCTCCGTGGTGTCGATTCCCTGTGGTGGAGGGGCGGAGATGGCCACCTGGCTCTCTTGGGGTGCGGCAGAGGTTTGGCTCTCTTGGGGTGCGGCAGAGGTTTGGCTCTCCTGGCTTGTCTGCCCCCCCTGCTCGTCGTCTGCATCCGACGGCGACTGCAGCACAATTACGTTCGCGTAAAACGACGGGCGCACGAAGAGCGTCGGGCTCGCGGGAGGCGGAGGGGGCGCGCTCACCACTTGCGCTGGTGATGGCGCCGGCGACTGCAGCAAGACACCTGATGCGACCGCGTCGTCGTCGGAATCGTCATCGGCGGCAGTCGAAGCAAGGGAGCTGCTGCACATGTAGCCGACGGCGGGCTGAATGGCATCTCCGAGTGCTCCGTCGTGGAAAAGGTTGCTGCTGGTGCACAGCAGGTCGAGCGCGGCCTGCCCTGCGACGGATTCGGTCATGACGCCCGAGGCCACGGCGACCGCAAGTTCGGCAAAGACGCTGGCGATGGTGTCGTTCGAGATTGCCGAGATGCCAACGCCCGAGAGGTCGACGTTGACCGTCTGGCCATCGACCATCATGGTGAGGTCGCTCTCCGAGGCGATGACCGCACCATAGCTGGACTGCAAACTCCAGCCCGAGGTGACGGAGGCCACCTGCGAGCTCGTGCTAACACTGATGGGGCCTGTAGCTGCGATTCCACCATGGATATTGATCCCGGCGCCGTTTGACGCCTGGTTTGTGCCGCCCAGCTCGAACACGGCCTCCACCGACCCAGTGACTGCATGCACAACGTCCAGGTTGAGCTTGGCGTCGTGCAGCGTTGAGTCTTGAATTCGCAGGACGAAGTCAACGTCACCGTCGATAGCAGTCGTGCCGCTGATGTTAAACACGTAGGGCTCAATGCCGGTGACCAGCAAGAGTCCAAGCTGCGAGTCGACCACGTCGACGTGGACCGAGCGCCGTCCCTCGTTCGAGACCGCCTGCAACCCTTCCAAGACTACCGAGTACGTGCCGTGGAGCGTCGTATTGTTCAGCACGACCATCACCTGAGAGGCGCTGCTGATCAGGGGCGCTGCACTTGCAAAGGCGGATTGGGCCTGCAGCGTCGTGGGCTGAGCGTTCGTGACGAACAGTCGGAAGATGGTCGCGTTTTGAGCAGACGCCGTCCCGTTTGGAAAGGTTACCACCGACTTCGAGCCAATCTCGTCGCGACCGGTGCACTGCCAAGTGACCGTGACATCTGCAGGTGAGAAATGAATGCACGCGAACCAGGTGAAAAAGTCCCAGCAAGCAGTCATCCACCTCGGAACATCCGAGCAGACCGATCCTCTCCCGTCTCTCTCCTCGCCTCTCCCGCTTTCGTGTCTCCACAGGACTCTTCCTCGCGTAAGTGAGACGCGAGCGCTCGCGATCCCCCCCCCAAACGAGCGTCATCCGCGTCGCCACGCGCAGGCGCCGACGTGGCCGCATCTACATCCGCGCGCGTCCGCATCGCGCGCGCCGCTCCCGTCTTCGGGGAGGCCACGAGACCCACATCCGACCCGGGCCGCAGCGGCCGAAAGAGGACCTAGGGGCCGGCAACGCAACAAGAAAGCAGCGCGGCCTTTGTGTGCGCAGAAATTCGCGAACATCTACTGCGCTCCCACCGAACAACGCGAGCGGCACCGCTCGCAAGAGCAAGCGGGGCGACCTAAGCGCGCGCGCCCGCCCGTGCCGCGGCTGCGACCGGGGCCGGTCCCCCGTCCCCGCGGCACGTGTGCGCCTCAGGGCATCCGCCCAGCGTGTGCGCCCGGTATCATAGAACACTCAAGAAGATTGAAATTGAGCTTGAACACGCCCATGGCGCAGAATTTGACGAGTCACGACGACGCAGCGCGACCCGAGCGTGGTCCGGATTTGCCCGGGCCGGCCCCGGGTCATCGCGGCGGTCGTCGCGACGATTGCGCTGGCGGGGGAAACGCGGGGCGCACCGTTCTCAGAATCGACGACGTTCTCTTCACAGGTAAAGCGTGCATTCGTCGACGCAAAAAGGAGAAACAACAGCGCAAAGGCCGCGCTCCCTTTCCTCATTGCGCGCCCTTCTTCGAGCGGCTTTTGTGAGCGGCAGCCACAGGCAACGTCGGGAGAGCAAAGCAGAAAGGACGGAGTAGAGGACAACAGCAAAGCAGAAAGGACAAAAGCAGAAAGGACGAAATCGCGCACAGCTCGCGCATTCATCGAGGAGCGAGCGGGGGCGCTTCTCCATCCTAGCTACCGGGGGTCGCCAGCGTGGGCGTCCTAGTGACGTGGCGGCGCCGCGGCGCCGTCGCCCTCCCACTCGTCTCCCGGCGCGGCGGCGCCGCCGTCCTCCTCCCCTCCTCCCCGTCTCCCGATGCGGCATCGGGGAGCCTGTCACATGGCCTTGGAGCCGCCAAGACGAGCGAATTGCGGCGCTAGATCGCAAAACGCAGAGAGAGAGAGCGACAATGAGTGGGACAAGGCAAGTTGCGTGCGGCCGGAACTACATCTCGCGTTGTGTACGTCTTTCGAGCGATCAGATTTCGTTAACTCTAGGAGGGATTGTGGCAAAGTGGTACTGCGCTCGCTTCGGGTGCGAGAGATCCCGAGTTCGAATCTCGGCTGTCCCCGACGACTCCCTTTTGCTCCGCTCAGAATGCCATCTCCGCGACGGGTGCGCTTTGCTCGCTGTCAGCCCCGTCGCCCCACGCCTTTCGAACTGCAGTTGCAGCGAGCTAACGTCTAGCTGTAGTCCACCGTACGACACTTGGCACGATGTAAGGCGTTTTGACTGCTCCTTGCCAGCGGCCATGCCCGAACTCGAGTCTGCCGGCCGACGTGGCTCGCGCAGCGCGGAGCCATCGATCACCAGCCACAACGTGCCGCCCAGCCGAAAGCGAACCCCACCACCGAGTCTCCCGGCGGTGCCGCGTTCTCCCGAGCCGTGTTTGATGCTTTCCTTTTTAGTCCTCTTCCCTTTCCCTCCCGCCTCCTCTCGGATGGTCGGAAAAACTCGACGACTGGAAGGCGCAATGACTTGTTCGGTGATGGCAGGGGGAGCTCCCGCTGGACATCTCGCCAAACTCAGCCGAGCGAAGCAGCGCTCGGTCTCGCGACGCGTTTCCGAGATGCCAGGCACGGCTCTCCGCGCCACTGCACTCGCCGCCTCCGGACCATCGGTTGGCTGCAGCACCACAAGGGCCCACCGAAAGGCAGAGCTGGGCCCTCGATGCCCGGTGCAGACGAACGCGGGGCCTTGCCTGCCCGCCCCCCGGCATCGGGGACGTCCGTAGGATCAAATTGTACCCTGACGTTGCCGCTATCGATGTGTCGATCAGAAAAAGGCGGCAGTCGTCCGTGTCGCGGCCGGCGCCAACGTGCCGCGTTGCAACCTCGCGCCTCCCGTCCCACTTTTGCTCTGCCAGCGCAATTGGTGTTCGTTTGCATCCGCCT
The DNA here is from genome assembly GCA_003613005.1 of Prototheca ciferrii. Classification (NCBI taxonomy): domain Eukaryota; kingdom Viridiplantae; phylum Chlorophyta; class Trebouxiophyceae; order Chlorellales; family Chlorellaceae; genus Prototheca; species Prototheca ciferrii. Next base: position 36,151 of record PEIA01006838.1, read on the forward strand.
GGTGGGTTCGAGCGAGGAAGACGGAACGCAGGGATCCGAGTGTGAATCGCACAAATGCAGCGATGCAGAAAAAGGCAAAGGAAAGCCAGGGATCGGGAGGGAAGAGAAAACGAAACGGCAAGCCGCCAAGGCTGCGGCCGCCGGGCGTACTGCGAAAATAATAGAATCGGCCAGAGCGGCGAACGCTTTAGGGCGGTCAAACCGACGGCCAAAGGAAAAGAGATATCACATGCAAGTCTTGCGATGCGTTGAGCGGGTGCGCTCCGACGCGCTCGTCACGCCCGCCTACGCCTGCTGGAGCTTGCTCTCGAGCTCGGCCTTGACCTTTGGGTCGAGGAACGGCTGGTCCGTGTAGCCCTGCTCGGGGCCGTGGCCCGGGTGCGGGCCGTAAAAGGTGCTGCGGTCGTACGGGCGGAGCTCGGCGCCGAGGCGAATGCGATCGACGATGTCCGGGTTCGAGATGAAGCGGCGGCCAAAGGCGACGAGGTCCGCGGCGCCGCCCGAGATGGCAGCGGCGGCGGTGTCGGGCAGGTAGGCTCCGGCGGTGATAAAGGTCCCCTCGTAGGCCTGACGGAAGGGCTTGGTGGACTTTTGACCGACGTCGTCGCTGTCCAGGACTCCGTTCACGCGCGGCTCGACCATGTGGACGTAGGCCAGCTTTCTCGCGTTGAGCTCCTGGAGCAGCGGGATGTACACGGGCAGGGGGTCCTCCTCCCTTGCATCGTTAAAGGTCGCAAACGGCGAGAGGCGGATGGCGGTCCTGTCGGCGCCGATGGCGGCCACGACCGCGTCGACCGTCTCGAGGACCACGCGGCGCCTGTTCTCGATCGACCCGCCGTACTTGTCCGTGCGCTTGTTGCTCGAGCTCTTGAGAAACTCCTCAAGCAGGTACCCGTGGGCAGAGTGCAGCTCGACGCCATCAAAGCCGGCCTCGATGGCGTTCTTGGCCGCCTGGGCAAACACGTTGGGGAGGTTTTCCACCTCCTCGGTCGTCATCGCGCGCGGCACGGGGCACCTGAGCGGCGCAAACGTCTCGGGGTCGTTGACCTCGGCCCCAAACTCGAGCGCCGAGGGTCCCAACGGCAGCGCGCCGTCAGGCTGGTAGCGCTGGTGCGACACGCGTCCGACGCTCCAGAGCTGCGCGAAGAAGACGCCTCCCTTGGCACGCACGCCAGCGGTGATCGGCTTCCACGCATCAATCATCTCGCGCGTGTAGATCCCTGGCGTCTGGGGGTACCCAAAGCTCGTCGCATCCACTCCCACCGCCTCGGAGATCAGCAGGCCTCCATCGGTGGCGCGTTGTGCATAGTACTCGACTGCGAGCTTGGTCGGCACGTGATTGGGAGACCTGAAGAGAGCGAAAAGGGGCGAGGAAGGAGGGGGGCGGGTGAGCGCAATCCCCATCGCCAGAGCCAACGTCCACGTCTGCTGCTGCGCCTGCTGCCGCGCCTGCCGCGGCGCGATCGGACCGCCCTATTGCGCACCTGCAACGAGTGAGCGGAGCCAGCACAATGCGGTGCTTCAGAGACAGAGCCTTGGTCTGCAGAGGCTGGAACAGCGGCGCCGAGGCCGGAATGCTGCAGAGGGGGCGAAAAAAGGTCTGGTGAG
>PEIA01006839.1:0-24370 GCA_003613005.1 Prototheca ciferrii
TTCCCCCCCCCCCCCCCCCCCCTCCCCACCTCCATCTCCCTCATCGGGACTGCGCTCGCAGCATGCGCCCCCGCCCGTATCGTAGCATCGTTATCGCTGGCAGCGATCCCCTCTTGCCTCAACGCAATCGTCTTCTCGCTCTTGCCCTTTCTCCTGCATTCCGCTCCGCCTGCCCGTCTTGCCCTGCTCTCTTTTCCCCCTTGCCGATGCTTTTGCGTTGCTCCGGTCTCTCCCCTCTCCTCTGCTGTGTCTCTCGTCGTATCCACTCTTCTCGTTCGCTTCGTTGCGGTCTTTTCGATCGTATCTGTTGGCCATGCTCTTCTTCTCTTCCTTCCATCCTTCTTCACCTTCCTCTCCTTCCTCTCCTTCCTCTTTCTTTGCCCGCCGCTTCCATCGCGCTCGCGCAACCTCGCAGCCGACGTTCGCGGCGAGCTCCACCTGCAGCTGTTTCTACCCCTCCCCCTCCTCGCTCCGCCCTCCGCTCCCCGTCATGACTGGCGAAAACGTCCTCACCCGAACGCTCGCACCGCCATTGCCACTTGCGTGCACCCCTCAGTTCAATTTTTTTCACCTCCGGTCCCAGGCTCTTCCTCCCTTCTCCCACCTCCCGCGTCACCGTCGGCAAAGACAGACGTGCTTACGAGAGGGCTCGGCCTCGAGGCCTCGGGTCTCGATCTCGCGCTCTCTCCTCGGCCGCAACTTTGCATCGTAGCGTCTTCACCTTTTTGTCTTCGGAGCCTTTTCCAGCGTTCATGCGTAGTGCCTCGTTCTTTCGTTCATCCGTGTTGTTCATCCTCTAGCACATTGTTTTGTTGTCGACTTTTCAACGCTGCCTTTTTTTTTTTTGCCCCCGAGTTGCCTCGCGAAACGTCATCGACCTTTGATCCTGCATAGCGTTTCTCTCGATCCCCTCCTGCCGCCGCCGCTCTCTTCTCTCCATGTTCAGGAGCTTTCGTGCACATCTGCTCGTTCAAACTCCATCTTGGTATCGAGTGCGCCGCTTCAGGCCCAAACTCGCGCATACCCTTCGCAGTCGACGGCTTCGATCGAAGCCTCGACGGTGGTGGCCCGCGATCGGCCTCGACTCCGGCCTAGTTTATTTTCTCCTTTTTTCCCCCCCCGGTGTCATTATTGGTGCCCCCCCTCCCACCAACCAGTCCGAATCTGTCCTCTCTCTGCGCCTTTGCCCGCCAACTCTTCACCACCGCATTTCGTCGGCCCTTTTCCTTTTTTTCCACCCACCGCCTCGCAAGGTCCATCGTCAAGCCACCTCAACCCCTCCTTCCCCCCCCTCCGTCTCTCTTTTTTCTTTGTATTGATCCGTCCCGGCTCTGCTCTACCGCCGAGTCGCTTGCCACAGCCCCGACGCCCCCTCGAGCGCGGGCACGTGCGCCCCCATTCGAGCGCGCAACCTCCTGCCTCCCGGGCAGACTCGCAACCGGTTGCCCGACGCGAGTTTCGATCCTCCCCCCCCCCTTCCACTCTTTCCTCTCACTCATCGTCTTCCCCCTCTGTTTCGTCCCCAGCACCCGCGCGCGCGCGCCCGCACCGCTCTTTTTCTTTTCTACTCCACCGCCCTTGCAACGATCTCGGTCTTATCACTCTGCAAGCGCTCTTGCGTCGTCAATGAGACGCGCGCCGCCTCCCCATGCCGACGGCGGCCCTCACCCAAGCGGTCCTATCGAGATCGAGATCTCGGCTGCGTGGCGATCTCGAGACGCGCATTTCCCTCCCCCCCTCACCTCGCCGCTGCCCGCCTCGACCCCTTGACATCTATGTCTTCTGGTCTCACTCTTGCGCGCGCGCATTCCAGCGCCGAGATCGCGCAGTCCCTGCATGTGCGCATTCCCGCATTCCGATCGTCCAGTCCCACACGCGTGCACTTTCAACCCGCCCACCCACCCACCTTGCGCCGCTGTGTCTCGAGACGAACGGCGCAAACGGCTGCACACGCGAACAGTGGGGTCGACGGGGGGTCTGTGGAAAAATGGAGGTGGAGGGGAAGTGTGCGACGCCAAGAGAGCCACGCTGTGAGATCAAGTGGCAGAAGCCCGTAAAGGGGAAAGAGGCCGCGGCGCTGAAAGAGAAGGCAAAACAAGGGGAGAAAAAAACGCACACGAACGCGCGCGCTGGCGTTTGGGGAGGAGGGAGAGGAAAAAAAATCCGTCGTCCACCTACCGCCAACCCGCGGCCCCCCGTCACCTTGGCTCTGGGCGGCCCTCCCGCTCAGAGCCAAGGTGACGGGGGGCCGCGGGGCGCGCCCGAGGGTCTTGCCCCTTGGTCCCCGGCAGCTGAAACAGCGTTCCCGGCATCTCCCGCCGAGCCGACCGTGTATAATGATCGGACACCGCATGTAACGTTAGGAACGATCAAGCTTGAACAGAGGCTCCTCCTCTTCCCCGGCTAGCGCTGGTGGGCTCCACGCATTCTTCGCAATAGCGAATTGCCCAAAGCCGGGCGCGTTACTGCCATTGCTCATCGTCGCACTACGCTATGTCTGTCCTCCCACGTCCTGCATTCGGCTATTCGCAAGAGACTGCAGCACGTCGCCGAAATGTGGCGACGCTCATTGCTGCATGCGACCGACTGCATCATCCGAAATGTCGAGCCACAAACACAAGCGCCGACGCAGATCCCATCTTCACACGCACGTGGAGCGCAGAAGCGGACGATGGGAGACGCTAGGCCAAGTGCAAATGACATGGATTGGGCGGAGCGGCCAAAGGCGTGGGTGGGGCGGAGCAGCGAAAGCCAGGCCGCGAAAACCGTCCGGCAGAAACCCTGCATCAGCGCCGCGGGTCGAAGCCAAGGCTCAGTGCGAGGCGAGAGCTGCGAACACGGTCATACGCACGGGGTGTCACGGCCGCTATCGTGCGTCATTTAGGAGAAGAACGAACCGCGAGAGATTATTCGAAGAAGAGCACGCCATGAGTGACGTTTCAAGTCAAAGCGGGCGGCGACCACCATTGCGCTTCATACCGATGCAAGCCGTGCGGCAAATACCATTGCGTTTCATATCGATGCAAGCCGTGCGGCAAATACCATTGCGTTTCATATCGATGCAAGCCGTGCGGCAAATACCATTGCGTTTCAACCCCGCGCAAATCCCGCAACAGTCATCATATACGCGTCGTTTCCGCAGAAGAAAACGCAGCGGCCTCATCCGGTACTCGTCGGGTGTCGTCGCGCTTCGTTTCGAGCAAACCACGCTGAAAAAAACTCAGTGCGGTGTTACCATCGTTCTTCTTCTCAGCACGCCTTGGTCATCTTTGCACCCACAATCAAAGCACGCAATCGCTATCGTCTACGAGGCAACAGTGCGTTGCCCGGAGGGCAACACCGCCATGCGGCAGTATCCGCCCAACGAACGCGATGGGCTGTGTCGTCCACATCACCATGCCGACAACGCGCGGACGGAGGCGTTGACTCGACGCGTGCATGGACCACGCGGGTGGGCAGGGCGCGGCTTCGCGGAGACGGCCGGGATAGGACAGGGCGGGTGGGTCGGGACGGGCAGGGCGGGACAGCGCAATGCGGTCTGGGTGGGGCGGGGCGGGGCAGTGCGAGCCCGGCCAAGACGAGGGTGGGGCGGTGCAAGGCGGCGGAAACCCGGTCGCAGACGTCGCAGGTCGCAATCAAAGTGCCTACACGTCGTCGCCTGACCGCTATGCTGCGGCCGCGATTGCGACTCGTTTCGGAGAAGAGCATGCCGCGAGAGGCGCCGTGTTACAGCGCACGCTGCGTCCACCCTCGCGCTTCGCCTTAAGACAAAGCGCATCGCAAGAGGCCCAGCAAGCTCCTGCCGGAGCGATTCGTCGCTGCTGCAGCGCTCTTCGATTTCAACTGCGCTCACAAGCAAAGCACGCATCCGCGTTCGCTTTCTTTCAAGGCATACGGACGTGCCTGCCGAACGCCGATACAGGCGAGCGACAGCATCCACCCACCATACGCGACAGGCTTTGGTGCCCAAACCCTCGAGCCAAGAATGCGGGCGTCGATGCAGACGCCAATTCGATGCGCACATAGAGTGCATATGTGAATGATGGGCGCTGGTGGTCTGGCTGAAGCGACCCGAATAGGTCAAAGCAGAGCAAAGCAGGGCAAGGCGCGTTGTCGCCTGGCAAAGGCGTGCGATGCGCCGGGGCGACGGCTGCGGTGGTGCGTGCCCGCGACGGTGTTCGACGAGCTCGCAGGCTGGCGGCGACTTGCCGACGATTTCTTTCGGGCGCATCCGTGTGGTACCTGGCCGGTCGCGCCATCCCGCCCGACCTCGCCTTGCTCGCTGCCTCCGCCCGTAACGGCGCCCCCGGCCCTCGGCGCACTGTGCCGTACCACACGCGAGTTGGTCAGTGTACGCGTTGTCTGCTGCACACCGGAAGAGCAAAACCGTGTGCATATGAGAGCAACGCTCTACCAACTGAGCTATAGAGGCGGTAGAGTGCCCCCAGTAGGGCTCGAACCTACGACATTTGCCTGGCTACCGCAGAGGGATGATTCGCAGCCGATCAGACAAGTTACCTCAGCCGGAGCCACCATGGAACGAGCTTTGGTTTGCACCGCGACTTTCGCGACAACGCGAACGCGCTTGTGCACGGTCGTAGGCGACTTTGTTCTTTCTCGCCTAACGCGACGCGCGACATGGCGCCCCGAGACGAGTTGCGGCGCGTGCACGCCAACGGGGCGTAGCGGGACGCGGCGGGAGGGACGGCCGGGGAGGGACGGCCAAAGGCGGGACGGGGCGGTGCAGAGCGGCGGGAATCGTCCGGAGTTGCCTTCTGCAGAGAACAAAGCGCAGCACAAGGCGATCCATCAGGATTATCATCCGCGCATCAGATCGTGTCCGCCGTCTTGCGTCGTTTCAGAGAAGGGCACGCTACGGGAGCACTTTTGGTACCATGCACGCAGCAGCCACCGTCGAGCTTCGTTTCGAGGCAAAGCACGCAGCAGCCCTTGGCTATGCGGCGTTTCCGCTCACCAAAATGCTATGATCACACCCAGTACGGATCAGGCGCCACTCTGCCTCGATTCGATGCAAGGCAAACGTGGCGGACGCAAAGGCAGCTGCCAGACGCCAAGTGGGTTACCGCTATCGTTCTTCATCGCATCACGCTGTGATAGTCTTTGATCGCAAAACAGAAGAACGCGTTTGGCTATCTGTAACAGACAACGGCACGTGCCCCGGACGTCGGCACGGGTGTGCAGCAGCATGCGGCCACCGTACACTGCAGACTGCGACGTCCGAATCGTCGTGGGTGACGACGCAGACGTCGGCGCGACGCGCGCAGTGAGGGCGGAGGTGAAAGATGGGCGAAGTTGGACCTCACAGAGGCGACCCGGATCAGGCGGGGCGGGGCGCCGCAAGACGGGCGGGTCGGGGCGGGGCGGCTAAAGGTGGGCGAAAGCGACGCGAATCGAGGTTGAAGCGCGGCGCGAGGTGAGAGCTGCAAGCTCCGTCATCCGCACGGCACGTCGCGGCCGCCCTCGTACAGTGTTTCGGAGAAGAACACAGAGCGAGAGTTTCTGCACATTGCTTCAAAGAAGAGCACACAGCGAGAGCCGTTTCGGTGCAATTCACGCAGCAGCATTTCGCTGAAACCGCTCTCGCGGCATCCTGTGCTGACACGAAGCGTGGCGGCGGCCACAGCCTGCCATTGGTATCACGATGTTCGTAGTTCTCGTCCATCGCTTTGGCCTCAACCTGCGGCGGCTCCGCCTGACTCCCGTCACCTTGCGCCATCCCGCCCTCGCCTTTGTTCGCCTTGCGCCGCTCCGCTCCCCTTCCGCCACCCCGCCACGTCCTACCCCAGCCGTTTCCGCCGTTTTCCCGCCCCATCCACCCCCTCGCTCTGTCTGGCGTGCGCGGCCGGCTCGCTGCCCGGGTGGCGCGAGGCAGCGCTCGAGTGCTTCGGACCCTTGCTGTAGCACAACGTCACGCTCGCGAAATGTCTGCCGCACGAGCGAGACGACGCCAATCGGTCTGCCCTGCGCTGGGCCATCGAGGCCTGGCTCGCCGAGGCTCCACCGAGGCTCGCTACCAGAGTCCCCTCCGCGCTCTCTGCGCGCGTCGCGCCGACGTTTGCGTCGACGCCCGCGTTCTCAGATCGATGGTTTGGACGTTGCAGCCCGCAGGGTGTGGTACGCAGATGCTGCCGTGCACCTCCGTTCGCGTCAGGGCAACGTGTCGCCGCCCCTTGGAAGTGATCCACCGCGTGCTTCGATCGTGCGTGTGATGGATGCCAAAGTGTGCTGCAACGAATCGCTGCGACGGCAACGCACTCGGATTCTAGCCGTGCGCTTTTGTGCCCACTGCGTGTGTTTTGGCTCGCAACAAGACGGGGCAGAGTCTGATGGATACCAGATTCCGCCACAGTTTTTGTTTTTTTTAGAGGGGAGCTGAAACGCTGCGTAAATGGCGGCCGTTGCGTGCTGTGCGCTGGTACGATGCGCGACGACAGTAGCCTCGTGCCAGGCTCAAAGCACTGGTTAGTGGTAGGCGTGGACCGGTCACGTTCAGAAAGTTGGAGGTTGGGGGTAAGCGTGCGTCGACCCCGGTTACGCATAGGCGTGCGCCGGACCTGGTGAGGAGTAATCGAATCACTAATCGGTCCTCGTTAGGGATTGGCAGGTGACCTGTGTCCTAGATTCCTCGGCGTCTACGAATTGACCGAACCGTTCTTCGAAAAGTGCACCGTCCGCCCGCCTCGACCCTCCTGGCGCCTCCCTCTTCGGCTCTCATGCGCACGCGCGAACTTTCGCATTCAGATCGCCAAGCCCCCGTACGCGCGTACTTTCAGACTCCCTACCCGCCCACCTCGCGCCGCTGTATCTCGAGACGAACGACGCAAACGGCTGCACACGCAAAGCGTGGGATCGACGGGGGATCCATGGAAAAGTGGGGGAGCGTGCGACGCCACGAGAGCTGTGAGATCGAGTGGCAGAAGCCCGTAAATGGGAAAGAGGCAACGATGCCGAAAGAGGAGATAAAAAAAGGTAAAAGGAAGGGCGAAAAAAAACGCACGCGAGAGTGCGCGCTAGCCTTTGAAGAAGAAGGAGAGGAAAAAAAAAAAAGCCGAGGCGAGCCAGGGGCGGCAGAGGGCGAGGAGGACGACGGCATCCCTCTCGGGTCTCGTGTGTTCCTGAGCGTTCGTCGTCTCGGCTGGCTTAGAATCCCATGAAGCGGTCGATGAGCGCGGAAAAGGCCGCAAAGGAGGCGCAGCCGATGCACATGGCCTTGGGGCCGGCCGAGTAGGCCAGGGCGGCTCCGGTGGCGCAGCCCGCGTAGATGGTGTTCATCGAGTCGTGCGTCCCACGCGCCGACTCGATGACGCACTCGGAGCCCGCGAAGATGGTTCCCATGATGGCAAAGCCCTTGGCGTACGAAACGGTGCGGCTGCCCGTGTTGCGGAGCATCTCGCGCGCAATCTCGCGCGCCGTCTGCTTTTCCCCGGTCGCCAGCCGGCCGTCGACGCCCAGAGACGCGCCGTCCATGGTGCCCATGAACACGCCGAAAAGGGCACCCAGGCCGGCGCCCATCACGCCGGACATGATCGATCGGACAATGCAGTTGTTCATAAAGTCCTCGCTCGCGATCTGCTCTGGCGTCGGAGGCTCCATGCGGTTGTAGGGGCGCAGGCCCGGGGGCAATTTGCGCCGCAGCGCCAGCACCTCTTCGTCCGTGAGCTGGCCGGGGACCGAGGGGGTCGCAGAGCCCTCTGGCACGGTCTCGAGCGTCACATCGGGCGTCGATGCGGGCGCGTCGGACACCGCGATCGGCGCAGCGCCGTCTCCCGGGACAGGCGACTCGGAAGAAGACATGGCCGCCGCGCGCGAGGAGGGAAGCGGGCAGGAGACACGGGGGCGGCGGCGAGGCGGTCGCGAAGACGAACGCGGCCGATGCGTGCACGATCGAGGCGGTCGAGCGCAAGTCGGCAGGCGAGCGACGGCGATCGGGTCGCGGCGCGCGCCGATCGCGGCAGACTCGGGGATGCAGCGCGAGCGTTCGCCGACGGGCCGCGCGCGCATGCGGCAGGGAGGAGAAGGGGGTGGGGGGGTGGGGGGGGCGCTGGAGGGTGGGGGGATGCGGGGGGTCAGCGAAGGCCGTCTGGGGGTGGCAGCGGCTCCTCGGCAACCGAGACGCTTGGGACTCGGCGCGCCGGCGCTCTCGCTCCCCATTTCCCTTTGGCCGCGCGCGCCCACCTGGCGTCGCGGCGCCAAGGGATGCGTCGTGTCGTGCCAAGGCGACGTTGTTTCCGTCGCTCGAGATTGCTTTGTGTTTTGCGCGGATTTTGTCCTGCTTTGAGGCGCTCGCCGTGGCGCGTGGTTGCGCTTTTTCGTTTCTCGTTGGCCGACCGCGCCTGCGCGCGTCGGACGCGGAGCGGACCGTTCGAGTCGAGACTGCCCCTCTCCGGTCCCCCGTGGCGCCCTTTTTTCTCCCCACCCGCCGCTTTGTCGCGCTGCGTCAGAGGTTCGCGCATCGCGTTGGCAGCGGTCGTTTTCGTCTTGACAGTCGTCTTTCGCTCGCTTTGCCCCGACGGGTGTCGCCGTGTTTGTGCCGTCCGCGAGCGCCATGACCGCCGATTCGCCTCGCACCGGTCGGGCTCTTGTCGCGGACGACGAGCTACCCTCTCCTACGGGCGTCCCACGGCATCGCACCCCCCCCAAGGACACGGAGTATGTTACGTGGGACCAGGTGGAGTGCTTTTTGTCGACCGCGCGCAGCGCACTGAGCGCTCGGCGCGACGTCGCTGAGAAGCTCGCCGCTCGCGTCGAGGAGTTGGCGAACAGCTCGCGGCAGGTGCGGTGCGGCGCGCGTGGAAGAGCGGGGAGGAGGAAGGGGGGTGGGGGGGTGGGGGGTAGGGGGATGTCGGAGCGTCCTTGATGCGGTTGAGGTGGATTGGTCGCAACCTCTTCCACGTGAGAGAGAGCGAGAGAGCAGGCTTTTTTTCTTCTTCGGGAAAGGGAGGAGAGATGCGGGAGGGAGGGATTGGCTGGTGGTCTGATTTTTCCTTTGGATCCTTTTTCATGCGTTCTATTTGTTATCACGTGTGCAGAGGGAGTCGCTTCTGGAGGCTTCTCAGGAGGAGTCTCGTCAGTTGGCTGACATGGTCGAGTCGCTGATGTCCGAAAAGGCGTCCCTTTCTGCCTCGGTGGCGGCCCTGGAGCGGCACAAGGCCTTTTTGCAGCGCGAGAACGGTCTTCTCCGCGCGCAGCTGAGCGATTCGATCGCCAACGGCGCGGTCAGCACGGAGGTTTCTCCGCACAGCCTCTTGCAAGGCGAGGACAGCCCCGGTGGCGACGACCTGGACCCCGAGGATGGGGCGATCGAGCGCGCGGCGGGCCGCCGCGCCGCGCGTCCCCGCGTCGTGGCGGCCGCCTCGCCTCTCTTTCCAGAGCGTCGCGTCGGCAGCTCCGAGGAGGATGACGTCGTCGCGGGAAGCCGCGAGGCCGCGGCGCGCTTTTCGACGCCGACGACCAAGCTGGACTTTGACGACCTCTCGCTGCTCGGCGTCGCGGGCGAAAAGGCGGCGGCGGGCGGCGGCGCCCGCGAGAGCGTGCAGATCTCCGTCAGAATCACCAGCTCGGACGAGGACGCCCCGCCCGCGCCCCTCGGCAAGGCGGCCTAGGGCCTTCTCCAAAGCGCTCGAAAAGCGCGCGGGCGCCTCGAGCCGATCGCACGCTCTCGGGACCAAGAGCGCTCCGTTTTGTTTCCCGCGCGCGAGGTCTCTTCTCGTATCGTCTCGATCGCGCGTGCAGGTTTCTTCCCCGTTTCCGTTTCTTTTCTGGCTTTGCAGACTGCGTTTCGGCACCTCCCGGCGGAACGCTCTCCTTTTTCTTCTTCTCCTTGCCGAACCTTTCCGCATCCTCTTGCGCTCGATGGATGCAAACGATCGCCCATCGACGCCTCCTCCCCGCCCCGACGAGGCCTTTTTCCCCGTCGACGTCTCTTCCCCGCCCCGACGAGGCCTCCCTCTTGCCTCTTCTCGCTCTTCTCCCGCCTTTGTACCTCTCCCTCTTCTCGCTACCTAGGGCGCTGTCCAGCCGCGCTCCGCCCGCCCTCGAGCTCTCGCTCTCCGCATCCTCGCCGCCTCAACCGCATCTGCCCACGCGCGCACGCGTCTTCTCTCGCACATGCGGCCTTCAACTCACCCGTTTGTTCTCTTCCGCGCGCGCGGTTCTTCCCCCCCCCCTTTTTTTTCCTTCCGCAATGTGCCCGTGCCCCGTGACTCGCGGCTTTGCCCCCCGCGTCGCTTTCCGCTCCGTTTCATTCGCGCCCTTTGACCCCCGCGGATTGCCTTGTACCTCTTCCTCTCTTCCCCGCATCGCTCCGCCTCTCGCTCCTCGTCCCCCTTCCCGCACGTTGACTGCACTCTTTTCTTCCCCCCCTCCTCCCGTCGCACGACGGTTTGACCACACTCGCACACCTGGAGACGCACGCGCGCGACAGAGAGGGAGAAGTGAGAAGGGGTGGGTGGGTGGGGGGCGTGCGCGACGCGGGCCGCGCCAAGTGGGCAGAGGGCAAGCGTCGTTTTCCGTTCGCTTGCGGCTGCACGCCCTCTCTCTCTCTCTCTCCCTCTCTCTCCCTTCCTCCCTTTCTTCCTCGACCCGCTCTTGCGTTGGGTGTGGTTTGGTGGTTTGATCGGAGACGTTGACACGTGTGTGGTCGCTTGCCGCTGCTGCGCTGGCTGCGTGCGGCTCGCAGACGGAGCCAGTGGGAGGGCTGCGGTGCGCGGAGACCCGAGCGCCGCGGCCCCCCCCGTTCCCCTCCCCCCCGCCCCCGTCGGCCTCCCTCCCCCACCTTTCCGCCTCGTCGTCTCCCTGCTCCGGTCCCTCGGCGCCTGGGGCGTCCGGGAGGCCCGCGAGGGGTGTGTCCCTACCGGGTCGCCCCGAGGCACCATGCGGGGTGCGTGCGGGTGCGGGTGCGCGCGTGCGGTGAGAGGGGGTGGGGGAGGGTGTGCGCGCGGGGAGCTCGGGCGTGCGTGCCCGTTCCTGCCCGTTCCGGCGCGTTGATTTAGGCGTACTGGTCGACCTTGGCGGAGATGGTCCTGCCCTCGAGCTGGGTTCCGTTGACGTGGGCGATGCCCGCCTCGGCGGCCTCCTTGGTCTCGAACTTGACCAGGCCGTAGCCGCGCGAGCGGCCGTCGCGGCCGATGACGATCGTGGCCTTCTCGATCGGCGCGTCCTCGAGCGACTCGAACATGGCCTTGAGGTCGTCGTCCGTGTAGGCGTACGGGAGACCGTGCACGACGATCTGCAGACCCGACGACACGGGAGCCTCGGGCGCGGCGGCCTCGCCGGCAGCCTCGCCCTCGCCCGCGGGGGCAGCGGGGGCGGCGGCAGGGCCGCGACCGCCGCGGCCGCCACGGCCTCCGCGGCCTCCGCGACCTCCGCGGCCTCCGCGGCCGCCGCGACCAGCGCGCTCGTACACGGGAGTCTCGATGCCGTGCTCCGCGTTGTACTGCTTCACGTCGCGGTCCTCGCGGTCCTCGCGGACGAGCAGGTTGCGTCCTCCGAGCTCGGTGCCGTTGAGCGTCTGGATCGCGTTCACGGCCTGCGCGGGAAAAGGAGCGAACGGGTCAGAGGAGGCGCGAAGAGCACGGAGGGAAGACGCGGAGGGAACGCGCACGGCGGCGACGGAGACGCGGGGGAAAAGCGCAGATAAGACCGGCGGGCGCAAGGCGTCGCAAGGCAAGCGGCCGAGGGGACGAAAGAGCGAGGGCGCGCAAGAGGAGGCGGCCGCCGCCGGAGACCGGGCGCCGGCCGCAATCCCCGCCGCGGCCGCGGGGGCCGCGATCGAACGCACCTCCTCGGGCGTCTCGTACTCGACAATTCCCCAGCCCTTGGAGCGGCCTGCGAGGGAGCGGGAGCGAGCACACGGTTCGAGACAAAGGGGAAAAGGAGAAAGCGCGATCGCGTGGCTTGCGAGCGACGCCAGGGTAGGCTTGGAGGAGTTCAAAGGCTCGTACCATTCTCATCCTTGATCACGTTCGAATACACGACGTTTCCGGCCACTCGGAACGCGTCCTTCACATCCTGCCACGAAGTCTTCCACTGGAGGTTCGAAATGTACACCCTGCGGCCGACACGCATCACATCTTCCTCTGCGAGTGGGATAGAGGCCGATACAAGGCGTCAGGACGTCGCACAACGAGCCCAGGCGCAGGAGAACGTCGCAAAACACAAAGGGTGACGATGCCCGGGACGGGAACAGGCCGACTCGGGCGGCCGCCACGACGACGGGCGTCTTCCAACGCCGCGACGCAATCGCGCGCGCCTAGCAACGCCACAAAGCAACCACGCGCGTCTGAAAACGGCACGAAGCGATGGAGAGCGCAAGGCAACGCCCGGAAGCGATCGCTCGCGACTCAGACGCCGCGCCGTGCGAGCCACGGTGACGATGCCCGAAAAGGGGCGAGGCCGTCCGGGCGGCCGGCCGCCGCGACCACGGGCGTCTGTCGACGCCGGCAAGCGACTGCGAGCGACCGGCGGCAACGCCACGCGATCGCCCACGTCTGGAGACGTCAGGAAGCGACAGTGCGCGTCTGGAGACGTCAGGAAGCGACAGTGCGCGTCTGTCAGCGTCACGAAGCGACCGCGCGCGAATGGCAACGTCGCTCGACGAGTGCGATGATGGTGATGCCCGAGATGAGAGCAGGCCCGTTCGGGCGGGAGCCACAATCACGCGCCTCAGTCGCCGCTGCGAAGCAACTGCGCGCATCGACCGAGGTCGCGAGGCGACTGCGCGCGGCTGACATCGTCGCGAAGAGACCGCGAGCGTCCAGCAACGCCGCAAAGCGACCACACGCGTCGGAGACGCCGCACACCGATCGCGCGCGTCTGGCAACGCCGCGAAGTGATCGCGCGCTTCCAGCGACGCCACGAAGCGGCTGAGCGCGTCTAGCAACACCACGAGGCGATCGCGCGCGACCCGGATGCCGCGCAGCGCAAACGATGATGATGATGCCCGAGATTGGAGCCGGCCCGCTTGAGCGTCCACTGCGACCACGTACCCGCCATCTTGCCTACGCTAGCTCTCGTCCTCGAAAATAGGTCTCGGAACGTGGAGACTCGGCCCCGCGCGAGCTCGCTGCTTGAGCGGCCGGGGACTCCTCCGCTCCGCCGACTTTCCCGCCCGACGGGCGCGGGGTCCCCGGCAGAGGGAGGAGCAAGAGGAGATGGGCGGGGAAAGCGCCGGCGACGACGAGACGGGCGGTCGCTGCGCGGCGTAGCGATCTCCCGTGCAGAGTAAATCTCCACGCGCGTCGAGCACGAAATGCACATTTGGTACTTTCACAGAAGGAGCGTCAAGACGCGTGCTGTGAGGCTAGCAACGAGGGAGGGCCGTGCGAGCCAGGCGTCGAGAACGATGGGAAGGGGTACGAGGCGGCAGGCAGGGCGCGAGCGATACCGCACCGCCCGCATCAACCGCATCGTTCGCATCGTCCGTATAGCCCATACCTCTCGCATCGCTTGCATCACCATTGTCTTCCACGTCGCTGGCTTCACCCGTATCGCCCGCTCCAAACTTCTTCCACACCCAGGCCGCACGCACCACCCCCACGCTTAGGGACTCACTCTTCGTGGCAATTGATAAGAAAAAAAGTCACAGATCAAGCCACCTTACATCCAACGAAGAGTCCGAATTGTACAGTACAATTGTGTGGCGCTCCTTGAGGTCAAAGGAGAAGAGGCCGCCAGGGGGCGGGGTCGATATCCGCAAAGGGTGTACCCACGACGCCCAACGCGACAAACACACGAGCAGAGCAGAGGAAAAGAGAGGAACGTAGGGGGGAAGAGAGGAAAGCACCGCATGGGTTTGAGAATGAGAGAAGACGAGAGCAGGAACCCCAAAGGGTGCAGCCGGAAGAGCAGTGCAGCGCCACGGTCATTTGCAGACAAACGCGAACCGCTGCGAAAAGCGGGTGGCAAACCACCAGCGGCGGCGAGGACGCCAGGGCCGCGGCGCACGGATCGCCTGGCCCAACAGGGATTCGTCCAAACATCCGAAGAGGTGCTCGATCGAGACGTCGCGAAAAGTCCCGACGGGAATTGCTAGCCTAACGAAAGCAACTCAGACGACACTACATCTCTCGACGACGTTTTTCTCGAGACCTCCACGCTACTCGCCCAAGCCAAGCGTTCGCCTCGTCTCGCCACGTCTCCGAGCACACCCGCCACACCCTCGCAACCATCGGACGCGCCTTGAACGCTTTGAGCGCAGTTTCCTCCCTCTCGACCATCCCCACGCTCTTCGAGGGGGTGCGCTACCAAACCGGAGATTGCCACCACAAAGTCAACGATGGCTTTGCCACCCTGCTCGACTGCGTCTGCAAACGGACGCGTAGACCGTCATCGGCGCGCGACCGACGCCTTTTTCACTCGACTATGCGCGCGAGGTGTCCTTGAACATCGACTCCGAATCGTTGCACCTGATCCCGGCCTCCTCTCTCACCATCAAACCCACAAAGGCAAGGCTGGAAAGATCTTGGACGGGCTCTTTGTGAGGATCGAGTTCGCCCCGCCTCGGACTTTTGGCCGACAGCGCCGGTGTGCTTTCCATTCGTTTCACATGCCCTCTCAAACGCCACGAGATTTGCGTGCGCAAGAGGCTTCGTCTACAATCAAGCATGGTCGCGGCTGAGGGATCTGAGACCTGCGACAAGTGCAGAGCGACCTTTTTCGCCCTCGCCAAGCGCCGTCTTTCCGGCGCAGGCGTCAAGACGGACGGCTCAACGAGAAACCCATTGTGGAACCACGAGCGGTTCGCCTACTGGGGTCGCTTTTCCGGCGATCTCGAGAACACCTCCTGTGACCCGACCGAATGCGAGGACGAGAAGATGAGCACCAGGGTGAAGCGAGTCTTGGTCGAGGTTGGCACGCTGCTCGAGAAACTCCAAAAGAAAATCTCGGCAAAGTGCGTTTTTTGCACACACCGACTCAACGAAACGCCGATCGGGCGTCAGATCGTCGCCGATGACGCTACCTTCCCCGGGAGCGAGCGTGGCCTCCCCGCAGGGCGGCACAAGAACGAGCTCGACGATGGCGTTTGCGCGTCCACACGTTGGCGTTCTCGAGACCGGCGACGCGTTCGATCTCGCGGTGCAAACAACGGCCAGTTCGCGTCTGCGCCGCGCAAGAGCACGCTTTCCGATCCAATGCACACCTGTCCCTTGATGCAGCCGACAAAGAGCCGCAAAAAGCTCCCACCGCCGCACTTTTCCCCGTTCTTCGCTGCCTTCGATCCCCGTGGTCAAAAACGCGTCCAAAAGTCAATCCCTCGCGTTGCAGCGCGAAAAGTGCGGCGCCAGGCAGCGGCGGCTGACGATTGCGCAAACACACGCCGCCCACGTCCGGCGCGTAGCGCACGCGAGAATCGCGCCCGCGCTCGACCGTCTGGATCTCGAGCGACGACGAAGTGTCGTGCGTACGCTGCAGCGTCATTTCCGAGTCGAACGAATCGCGCGGAGGGGGGGGGGCAGGGTTCGGAGGGGTGGGAGGAGAAAGTGGGGGTCGAAGCGAAGCGGGCGAGGCGGGCCTGCGCCCGTTGTGCCTGCCGCCCCTTCCCCTTGTTTCCCCCGCGCCCGCGCCCGCGCCGCGCGCGGCGGGCGGGGCGAGGACCCGCGGAGGGCGGGGAAGTAGACCGCTTTGCACGCTGTGCCATGGCCGCTGAGCAGGTCGCGCGTTAGTCGTGCGTACGTTTGTCGCACGTTTGCGTGCAAACCCCCTCGCGTTCATCCGCGTCGACTCGGTTTCTCTCCACCTCGTTCCCCCAGACCTCGGGGGCACCACCGCGGCGCGCGCTGGTCTGCAACCCTTTCGTCGCGTCGGTCGCTCGGCGCGTTCGATCATCTGGTCCCTTTTCCCTGCGACTCGATCGTCCGCATCGCGCGCTACAGCGCGTCTGGACGCGCGTCGAGAGCCGGAGAGCGTCCGACCTCCCCCGCCCTCGCGCCCCAGGGTCGCAGGGCGTCCCTTCCTTTCCCGTCCCGTCCCCCCTTTCCCCTTCCGTCTCCACCTCGGCCTACCCTCGGATCTCCGTCTCCTCCCCCCCCTCCCCCCCCCTTTCCGTGATCCGTCGCGATGTCTCTGTACGGCGAGGGTTCGTCGCTGGACGGCTCTGGGGACGTTCCTTCGTCCTCTGAGCTTCTTCGTTCTCGCGACGTTCCTTGGGACATTTACATGACGTCTCGTTTGATCTCGGAGCGCGACCACTCGCTGCTTCGCCGGTACGACAAAAAGGAGCCCGCGTACCAGATGCGTCTGTTGGACGAGAACGGCGCGGCGTACTTTGGCGCCTTTTTGGCCGTTCTGAAGAGCGTGACCAAGGACGAGCCCGTGCAGTACGCCTTGGCTCTTTTGGACGAGGCTCTGAGCCGCGACGGCGCCTCTGCGCGTCACTTTTTCGACGCCTCGTCGCCCGACCCGTACGGCCCCCTGGTCCGTCTGCTGACGCGTCCCGACTGGTTCACGGAGGAAAAGGCCGCGCAGGTGCTGTCCGCGGCGCTGTTGGCTCGTCCGCGCTCGTCGCGCGAGGACGCGCCGCCGCCCGCGATGGACGCGCTGCTGGCCTGGCTCGCCGGGCAGCTGCGCCGGCCCTCGCACCCCCGCCGCGCCGTGCCCGCGGCGGTGCACTGTCTCTCGCTGCTGCTGCGCGAGCCCGCCGCGCGTCCCCGCGCGGACGCCGCGGGCATCTCGCCCATGCTGGCGGGGCTGGTGCGCTACCCCGGGGCGGACGTGGGCTCGGCGGCCCCCGGGGGGGTCGACGGGGGCGCCAAGGGCGGCGTGCCCTCGGCGGTTTCGTTTGCGTTCGGCTCGTCGTCTTCCGCGTCCTCTTCCTCGTCGCGCCCCCTCGACGTGCAGCTGCTGTACGAGTCGATCCTGTCGCTGTGGGAGCTGTCGTGGTACGCTCCCGCGCTGGCCCGCCTCGCGACGCCCCAGGCGCTGACCGGCCTCGTGGACACGGTTCGTCTCGCTCGCAAGGAGAAGCTGGTGCGCGTGTCTCTGCTCGCGCTGCAGCGTCTGCTCGGCGCCGGCGAGCAGGCGCTCGAGCTCGTGGCCGTCGGGCGCGGGCTGGGGCGCGTGCTCGAGACGCGCAAGGCGCAGTCGTGGGACGACCAGGACGTCCCCGCGCTGCTCGAGGCCCTCTCGACGCGGCTGCAGGAGGGCGTCGCCGGCCTGGGCTCGTTCGAGCGCTACAAGCGCGAGGTGCTCTCGGGGACGCTCACGTGGTCGCCCGCGCACCGCGACGACGACTTTTGGCGCGTGCACGCCGAGCTGCTCGTCGACAGCGACGCGAGCCTGCTCAAACGCCTCGTCGCGCTGCTGCAGAACCCAGCCGCGGACCCGCTCACGCTCGCCGTCGCCTGCTCGGACGTCGCGCACTTTGTCGCAGCCTACCCGCACGGACGAGGCGTGCTCGCAGAGCTCGGAGCCAAGGGAGCCGTCATGCGACTCATGGCGCACCCGGACGCCGCCGTGCAGCGCGAAGCCCTCGTCGCCGTCCAGCGCATCCTCCTCTCCAAAGACAAAGCAGACACCCTCGAATCAGCCACGCACGCAGCCAAGGGACAACACCCAGCCTAGGCGCAGAAAGAGCCCTAGGCCACGCCAAACCCACGGAAACCATCGACGGAAAACCAAAGACAAAGAGCCCAAGGCCACGCCAAACCCACGGAAACCATCGACGGAAAACCAAAGACAAAGAGGCAAGGCCGCCTGGGCCAGGCCAGGCCAGTCTTGCATACGCAGGTCTGGCCTGGAGGCGTGAGGGAGCGAGGGGGGACGGAGGGAGATGGAAAAACGAAAAAGAAAACGGGAAAGAGAAAAAAAGTGCAATGATGTCGGGTGTATGCAATGGGGCAAAGGAGAGTCGGTGCCCGAGATTGGAAACCAATCGTGGAGCAAAGCTCGAAGAGCGAGCGACCACGCGCACGAGGCCGTGCGCCGTGCGCCAGTTCTCGCGGGCACCCGTTACGCGGAAAGAACGCGAGGTGTAACGCCCACGCATTGATTTCCAGCCAGATGGCTTGAGAGCGGGGGGGGGTGGGGGAGAGGGGAGGGGAGCGTGTGGATACGATCTGCCGCACCCGCATGCCCAGAGCAGGCGAAAACCCTCGTGCCGGGCGACGAAAAAAGGGGAGCAGGCGGAAATCCCTCGCGTCCAACCCCAGGCCGCTCTTTTCGGTTCGGCTCGTTTTGTACGACTCGGGGTTCGTGCCTTTCCGGTGTGGCAAATGCGGCTCCCCACTCCCCGCCAGTCTCCCTTCCCCGCTCTCTCCATCCCCTTAACTCTGCCACCCACCCACCACCGCCCTCCATTTCCCCAACCCCCCCTCCCCGCTTTCGCGCGCGCGCTCCTCAACCTCAGGTCTCCGATCCGCGTCCGGGGACGCTCGCCGAGGGCACCGCTTCGTCCACGTCTCATCGCTCCCAGCCCGCATTCTCCACAGCGACGCGTGGACGAGGCGCTCTCCTTTCTCCCAACCCGCGCGGCCCGAGGTGGGCGCATCGGTCGCCGCGTTCCGTCTCCCATGCTGGCCCGGGCGACCGGCGGCCGGCGCCTCGGTGCCCTGGCCGCTGCTGCGCGGCGCGCGATGGCCACGGACGCGTTCGGCCCGCTGCCATCGCGACCCCGGCGTCGCGTGGTGATCACGGGCGTCGGGCTGGTCACGCCTCTGGCGCCGGGACGCAACGAGACCTGGCGCCGCCTGCTCGCGGGCGAGTCCGGCATCCGAGAGATCCGAGAGGAAGACCTCCCAGAGGTGCGCAGAGAGCCGAGGACGCGAGGCGATTGTTTGGCGACGCGCGCTGCAAAAGTGGAGGTGGCAAAGCCTGCTTGATGGCGTCTGTGCTCGCTGCGCTGCCGGCGGGGGGCGCGAGGAAAACGCCGCGCCACGGAACGGCCTCTTGGACTTTTTTTTCTCTTGCCTGGCGGCGCCCCCCACGAGCCACGCTCGCCACCCCTCGTCCCCTCTCCACGCCTCTGCCTCCCTTCCGTTACCTCTTCACGCCTCTGCCTTTTTTTCCGTCGCTCCATCTGTACTTTTGCCGCGATTTGACCCGCGCTCTTCTTCCTTTCCCTTTCCTTTGCGCCGTGCAGTCGCAGCGTTCTCTTTTCGGTTCGCTGCCGGTCCCCCGGGCGGGCCCCGCTCTGGCGTCCCTGGCCTCGTGCCCGTGGGCCGTTCTCCCAGACTCGCGTCGTCTCTCTCCCTTTGTGGCGTTGGCCGAGACGGCCGCGCGAGAGGCGCTCTGGGACGCCGGCCTGGTGGGCGGCTTTGGCGACGCCCCTGCGTCGTCGTCCTCCTCCTCCCCCTCCTCTTCGTTCTCGGATGCGCTGCTGCCTTTGCGTTCCGGAGCGTCGTCCCGGATCGGAACGTTCATCGGCGCCGGAATGGGTTCGGTGACGGATGTTTCGGACGCCGGGGCTCTGGCGGCCGAGGGTCGGCTGCGTCGCATGTCTCCGTACTTTGTGCCTCGCGTGCTCCCGAACATGGCGTGCGGCGGGGCTGCGATCCGGTTCGGGCTCAAGGGGCCTCTAGGCTCGCCCAACCTGGCGTGCGCGACGGGTGCGGCGGCCATCGCCGAGGCCTTTGAAGCCATCTCGCGCGGCGCCTGCGACGCGGCGCTCGCGGGCGGCGTCGACGCGTGCTTGGACGCCGTCTCGCTGGGCGGGTTTGCGCGAGCACGCGCGCTCAGCTCTGCAGGAATCGCGAGGCCCTTTGACCGCTCCCGCGACGGCTTTGTGCTCGCCGAGGGGGCCGGCATGGCCGTGCTCGAGACCCTCGAGGGAGCGCTGCAGAGAGGCGCGACCGTCTACGCCGAGGTCCGGGGCGCCGGCGCAGCCGCCGACGCCTCCCACGTCACCCTCCCGCCCGAAGACGGCGACGGCATCAAGCGAGCCATGCACGCGGCCCTCCTCGACGCAGGGATGGTCGAGGGAACCGACAGCGACGCTGGAATGGTCGAGGGAACCGACAACGATGTTAGCATTCCTCAAGCAACCGGCACCGATGCAGCGCAGCGCTCGCGCCGGTTCCCTCGCATCCACTACGTGAACGCGCACGCGACTTCGACGCCCGCGGGCGACCGCGCCGAGCTGCGCGCCATCGCCGCGCTGCTGGGACCCGACGTGCCGGTCATCTCCAGCACCAAGGGCGCCACGGGACACATGCTCGGCGCCGCGGGGGCCGCCGAGGCCATCTTCGCCGCCCTTGCGCTCCGCGACCGCGCCGCGCCGCCAACCGTCGGCCTCGAGGAGCCGGAAGAAGCCACCCCGCTGGGCGTGCTCAACGGCATGCCGCGCAAGGACGGACAACCCATCCAGCTCCCGGCCACGGGACCGCTCGTCGCCATGTCCAACTCGTCCGGCTTTGGAGGCGCAAACGTCTCTCTCATCCTCGTCTCGCCGCCCCAGTGACGGAACGAGAAAGGAAAAAATAGAAAGCAAGGAAAACTTGGAGAGAATGGTCAATGCGAGCAATGGAGCGGCGGCGTGGGGTGTGGGGGGTGGGGAAGAGAGGTTCCGGACTCGCAAACGGTTCGCCGGCTCGAGACCGCGTCGGCTTTCGTCTCGAAACTGCGAGGGCAAGTCTTTTGGGTTGCGTCGCCACGGGCAGGGCTGCTCTCACAAAAAGGATCAGACAAGTGCCACGCTCAGTACCCTATGTGGTGGCCTTCTAGCAGCGCGTTCGACGCTCAAGACGGTCTTGAGAGGTGCCAAGAGTGTCCCTGAAACGACCAGACCATCGAATCGACAGATGCCAATCGGGCCGTACTGCACAGTACGCGAGAAGCACACCGGTGCGGGCCGGGGAAGACGCAAGTCCTCTTCGTTCAAGCCGGATCATCGCTGGCGTTACACGCGGAGTCTGGCCGTGGTCTACCGCCAGCCCGGCGGTAAATGGCGGTAACGCCAGTCCTACCGTCGCGGACCAAGGGATGTCACTCGCGGGCCTTCCGCTACCTTGGCGCTAGGCGGGAGGACTGCCCAAGCAGCGTGGGAGGGGTCGATCGCCCAGTCGGACCTGATCTGACTCTCACACACACACTCCTAGAAAACCCGACCCAACCCCCACCCCTGGCTCCCCTCACGTTCTTCCCAACCCGCTTCCCCCACCCCTCTTCTCCCTTCACCCAGCTCTTCCGCTACGTCGGCCCCGCGACTTTTTTTTTTTTTTTTTTCGTCTACGCCAGTCCCTTTTCGCGGCCCACGCCAATGCCCGCAATTTTCGTTGTCACAACCGGGTGCCGCACGCATTCTGTGCCCGGCCTGACCCGCGTCCACAGTGCCCTCGCGTTGTCGGCGCTCTCGTACCGGGAAACGGTCGATTGCAACGCAACGCGCGTCTCCTTGGAACGGCCACGCATGTGCTCGTCGGCACGTGCTCCATGGCGTCGTTCCCTTTGGAGCCTGCAGTTTCCCCTCCCGCACATTGCTTGGCCAGGTGCCGTTTGTAAAAATCCATACAAAAAATGCAAAAACGTACGCACCGATCGTCTCTTCCTTCCGTGAGATCTCCATTGCGTCGACAAGTAGACGAAACGCATCGCGGTCATTTGCGTTGCTCGCGTCGGGGCGCAACGTAAAAGTTAAAACGCACACAAGAATCGTTCTCTTCGAAACGCACGCCATGCGTCCCGCTTTGCCCATGATCCTTCTCCGGCGCACCCCTCGTCGTCCATTCCTGGCGCTCGATGCATCGGACTTGTGAAAAAACGTTGCCACGACATCCAACGGAAAATCGCGCGAATAGGGGAAGAATTTGATCCGGGCCCTTTTCCTCCCCCCTCTTCGTCTTCCGCCCGCGCTCAACCCCCGTTGTGCCCCCGTCCCTCCCCCTCCGCGGCCTACCGCGTTGCCGACCTCCGAGACCGCAATCCTAACAACCGGCGCTCCACGGTTCGAGCGCAGCCGAGCAACCGTATGAATCACAACCGATGGATCGAGGCAAACAATGCAGAACCGAACAGCAGCACACGCATGCGCTGATTTGGAGTCGCCACGGCGCCGGCTTTCGGAAGCCACGACACCCGCAGCTGCGCGGCAGCGCTCGAGGCCTGCGCGACGAGCAAACCCGGCGCGTGCCTACTCGGCAATCCGCTTCGACGATACGTTTCCCCGTTTCGTATTCGAATCTCCGCTCGCGAGATGCGCCTTGTTCAGCCTGGTTTCTCGCCTCGTTCGGGCCCGTCGAAACGTCGTGATCCACTTGCACCGCGCGCGATCATCTTTGTGAGTGGATGATGGGTGGAAACGCATTAGCTCGAGCTGCGGCTGGCCGGGCGTCGCTCGCGCTCCATCGACGACGCGTTGGGGGGGGTGGGAGGCGGAGGTGGAGGGACGCGCGTTGGGGGGGGACAGGGGGGGGACAGATAATCGGGACCCTTCCGTTCGGGACCCCCCCTTCCCCCCCTCATCCGAGCGTCGAGTCACGGTGGAACATCGGTTCCGCGCGGTGTGTTTGCGAGCCCAAGTGGGCAAAACACGCGAAGATGAATCGAAGACTGAAGTTGGGCCGCGCGCGTGCGCGTGATCTCGCGGCACTGTTAGAAGAACCAGGGCCGCGACGTCTTCTCATTTGGCGAGGCAGGGGGTGGCCGGCGCCGCGCGTTTTGGGGCAGCCCGCAACGACCACCATGTGTTTCTGCTCTTGTGGGATTCAGCCGATGGCGTTATGAAATGGCCACGCCGAGCTGAGCTCATAGCCCCGTGCGGGACCAGGTGGGGTGGGTCGAAAGGTCGAGAGCTCTTTGCAGATCAGCGTGAAAACCGCTGGGCGACCCGGTCGCGCGTTTCGAGGTGCAGCGGACGGCCTCGAATCGCGAGTGGGCACGTGGCTGCCGGTGGGGTTTGGCGAGCACTTTGGTTCGCCCACCGTTCGCCGGCCTCCCGAAGGTCCGATCTGTCGAGGGCGGGCGGGGGAGCGCAGGGCTCGTTCGGTGCTCCCCCCCCTTTCCCCGCCCGGATCCCCGCCGCACGCGTCGCCGGGGGCGCGCTTCCTCGACCCCGGCCGCAGGCTCGCTGGCCTCGCGGACTCTGGGCGCCGGGCAATGCTGGGTCGGAACAATGCCCCGTGTGCCGCAGTCGCCGAGAAAAAAAATTTTGCGCCGCTCTGCGTCGAGCACGAGATGCAAGCGGTGCACGGGACCGGCGAGCACGCGTTTGCCCATGTGCCCTCGCTGGAGCCCATGGAGAACCGAGAGGCGGGCCCGACGGGGTCTGCTGCCGCTCACGGATCAGAAGGAAGCGACGACGATGGCATGGCGCTGCTTCCAAAGCACACGGTGCGCCAGAGGCATTGGCCTCCCCCCCTCGCCGCGTGCCTGCCGCGCTGGCCCGTTCCCCGGGCCGGGCGCCCTGGTCGCCCCCGTCCACTGGAGCGTGCCGGCTCCGGACTCGCTCGTGAAGCGTTTCGCGACGTTCGTTGCTCGGTTTGCCGGTCACACGCCTCGCAACTGCATTGACAATGGCGCTTACCCTCTTGCAGGTGGTCCGGATCATCGGCAACAATCGAACCAAGCCGGTCTACATTGGCCAGCGCGCGGTCGTGAAGCGCGCAGTGGGCCTCGGGGGCTGGCACTGGCTGGTGCGTATCTCGCGGGCCGCGCAGGGATTAGACTTGTGCTTGGCGGTCGATGCGACGCCTCGCGGCCGCGCGCCTGCGCGTCCGAATGGGCGGATTCGCCCAGGTGTCCCCTTCTCCCGCCGGGCGCCGTGACGCGGTGGCCGGGACCGCTGCGCCTCTGCCCTTGCTTTCGGTGGAGTTCGTGCCGCGTGCGCCTCGATCGGACGCCGCATCTGCGTTCGGGCACCCGAGTGCTTTTTTAGGTGATTGACGCTTCGCGTGGGGGCGTTTCGATCGCGGTGCATCGTTCAAGCGCCGCCTCGTCCGCATGCGCGGATCGCGGAGGCGGAACGGTAGGGAAGGCGATCGGGGCAGGGGAGGAGGGAACGAGGGTGGGCGACAGGAGGGGGGTGGAAATCGGAGAGGTCGGGGGGGGGGGGAAGGGGCGAGCGGTGGGGAGCGAGCGGGAGGAGGGGGGGGGGGGAGGGGGCCGTTGAGAGGAGCCGTTGGTCTCGTCCGTGGGTTTCGGAGACCTCTTTCCGAGGCCCCTTCCGATGGCGTGCGGGGACCCACGAGCTGCGTCTTGCGGTCGGTCGATGAGAAAAAAAACCAACGCGTCGAGAGCGTCATCGCGGAGCTCGGGTGGCATGCGGAGAACGGAGCGAGCGGCCGACGAACGGCGAGGACCCCTTAATTCCCACCCGTGGGGAAGGGGACCGGGGATCGGTAGGCAGGGCTGGCGGGGATCGAGGTGGGAGGGGGTGGGGGGAAGGGGGGGATGAGCGTGAAATCAGAGAGTGTGCGTGGTG
>PEIA01006850.1:8766-24411 GCA_003613005.1 Prototheca ciferrii
GCTTTTTTGTTTTGTTTCCGTCTGCTTCGGCTTGCCTACGCGGCGAGCTGCAGTCCAAACCTGTGCACGTAGTTGGTCCAGGCGGTTCCGTCGGCTCCTGCGAAGAGGACGTCGATCTTGTAGACGCCGGTCTGGACGACGGTGACCGAGGTGGTGACAAAGCCGTTGTGGTCTGCGCGAAAGGGCACAAAGTTCCAGCCCGGGCTGTAGAGCGCAAACGGGATGGAGAGGTAGTAGGAGCGCGTGACGCCCGTCTTCCACTCGGTCGAGCCCGTGTTGATGGAGACGTAGATGACCGTTGCGCCGGCCACCGGGTTGGCAGCAGCCGTCGCCTGCGACTCGTACAGCGGGGTGATGGCTCCGGCCGAGGCGACGTAGGGCAGCGAGGGGTGGTTGCCGCTGCCGGACATGGCAAATTCGACGCTCGGGTTTTGGATGTCGGTCGACGCGAGCGCAAAGGCGCCCTGCAGCGTCGAGTAGCTGCCCTGCACGAGCTGGCCACTGGGGAGGTCCGAGCCCGAGGAGGCAAAGTTGCCGATCCAGGTCTGCACGTCGATCAGAGGCTTGCTGAGCTTGGTGGACGCCTCGTTGAGGACCGTGGCAAAGTTGGGGTTGGAAGGCGTCGGGTCGACGGCCTGGAAGACGGCTCCGCAGGCCGTGCAGCCGGGCGCCTTGCCGAAGATGCGCAGTGCCGAGCCGGCGCCCTCGGTGTCAAAGTTGACGAAGACGGCGACGTTGTTAAGCGTCTGCGGTTGGTCGCCTCCATAAAAGGCGACGCAGTGGTCCGTTTGGCCGCACGCCGAGACGAACGCTGCGACGGCAGACTCACCGCCGAGCGAGGAGCTCGAGGCGTCGAGGCGGAGACCCATGTTGCAGCGCTGCAGCACGCCGGCTTGGAGCTTGAGGTTGGAGATACCCGAGGAGATGCGAATGCACGAGTCGTGGAAAAGCAGGCTGGAGAGCACGATCGGGCCCGACAGGGCGCGGTTGCCCGAGGAGATGATGATGCCGTCGAACGAGCCGTCGCCGGCGAGCGTGGCGCCCGCGGTCGCAAAGATGCCGACGCGCGAAGGCACGCGCACGGTGGATGCCAGCTGGGTCGGGATGGTGAAGAGCATCGTGCAACGTCCGGTGCAGGCCTTGGCGGCGGCGTCCATCGCGGGAGTGCCGTAGGCGCCAAACCAGACGGGCAGCATCTCGTTGCCACCCTCGCCGGTGAAGACGACCTTGCCCGGACCCCTGAAGACGGCCGTGCCCGTGAAGCGCGAGCAGATGGAGCGCGGGCGCGCGGTGATCGTGAGCGTCTTGCCAGAGTCGACGTAAAAGCTCGCACCGCAGGGAATCACCAGAGGCTTGGAGATGGTGATCGAAGACGAGATGCGGATGACGCTCGAGGACGTGCCGCTTTCGAGCGGAATGTACAGCGCCAGGCCAGTGCCCTGCGCGCTCGTCACCTGGCCGGCAGCGTTGCTGAGACCGTCCAGACGCGTGATGCTCGATGAACCGCTGCTGATGCCAACGGGGCACGCCGTGTAGCTCGACACGGGCTGCACGTAGCTGGCCAGGGGAGCAAGCTTCCACGAGGGGGGAGAGCTCAGGCGCAGACGAGCCGACGGCCACCACGGACTGTTCTTCGTAAACGTGTACGAAGAAGGAATCGTCGCATAGGTAACGGTGCTGAGAGGGGTGGAAAATGGGGAGGGGGGGGTGGCGGGATGAGGAGACGAAGATGATGAAGGAGGAGGGGAAGGAGAGGAAGGAAAAGCTTGTGACAAACAGCAGCGAGACGAGCAGCAAAGGATTCACCCGCCTAGCCCCACCTCTTCCCACCAACACCCCCTCCACCCTTGCTCCTTCTGTTCTCCTTTTCGTCGCTCTTCTCTTCTCCCCCCCTGCGCCTCGTCCATGGCTTGCACTCTCCGCTCTCCTCCCTGTTTTCCTCTCCACGCTCGCTCGCTCCCTCGCCTTTCTTCGCTCCCCTCCCCGGCGTCCTCCTCGCGTCCCTGCGTCCCCCTCTTCCCCTCCCCCCTCCGTCGCTGCGCCCGCCGCGCACTTGATAGGGAGGGACGGCGACTCGGGCGGCACGTAGGTGGTGTTCGGCGACCAAGGGGTCGGGATGTCATTGACAGACTGGGAGTACTTTTGACGAACCGCGGCGGTGTTGGACATCAGATCGTTGATCCATGCCGATGTCGCACTGCTCTGCAGCTTGCGGGTGCGAACGGAACGCGTGGCCCAGAAGCGACGCGACGCAGCGCTGACGCCGGGCGCCTGCAAAGCGAGGCAGGCGACGACCAGCGCAAGCGCCAGCGCGCCCGCGCGGCGAGATCCGGACATCGCGAGAAGAGGTGTCGACGGCCCGTACGTCCGCTATGCAAAGCGCAGTCGGCGCACAAATGGCAAGGCGAATGTCTCGCTATGCGACGAGGGGCCGGACAAAAAGGTGCGCCAAGAGCGTGGACGCGTCCCGCTCCGCAACGGTCGGAGCCGAGGGAGCGCGGCGGGCGTCTGCGCCGCGACCGTTCCCGGTCTGCCGCGCGAGGGGCGTGTAGCGGACGAGGAATAGAGCGGAGCAGGCCGGCTGCCCCAAGCAATAAGACGACCTACAGGGTATCGAACGGCAATTACCGGCAAATGGCGACCGCTTGCATCGCACCGCACTCTGAAGCCAGACGGCGGGGAGGCATCCACCAGCCGGCTGCGGGCGGGCGGACGGCGCGCGCGCACACCGCGGCGGTTACCGCCACAAAGTCCGCCGGCGCGCGTCGCTCGACGACCTCCTCGGGCCAGACCGGAAGCTAGTCGCATCCGATTGACCGTCTGCGCGTTCTTTTGATGCGTATTCGTACCTTTTCTCCACGACGCGACTCGCAGAGCGCGCGAGGCCCTTCCCAAGCTGGACGTCGACCGGCTCCGGTTGCCCGGCGCGGCAAGCCGCTAGGGCGCAGGGGTGGACACGGGGGGGACGCGAACGACCAAAATCCACGCACGCGCGCGCGCTCCGGCGCGTTCGAGTCGCCCGGAAACGGACTACAAAAGCACACGAGCGCGCGCGCGCGCCTTTTCCGTTCGCGTTTGCGCGCATCTCTCCTTCCTTTGATCATGCTTTCGATCCGTCGTGGTCGGGAGGACGATTGCCGCGTTTCATTGGCCCCAGGCGAGATTTGGCGAGTTTTGGCAAGGGATCACGGGCAATGGGGAGGCCATGGGGGGGAGGGGGGCGCTTGCGGCTTTTACGTACAAAAGCGGCGCGACTGATCGAAGGCAGTAAAGAGAGAAATTGATCGGCTCGAGGAGGGGCGGCGAGCGAATACAAACTGACAGGGGTGGCAGTGTAGTAGTGAGGAGAAGAAAAAAAACGTGGAGAGATCTGGCATGTACGTAACGACAGGGCGAGGCCCGCTGGAGAGGCTCGCATTGACGTGGGCGTGCCGAGATGCGAGGAGTGGAAAGGAGGTCGGAAGCGTGTGCGGGGCGAAGAGACCGAATGCAGAGGCGTTGGATGGAGCAAAAGGGTCCAGCGTACGGGTACGGGTGGAGAGTTCCTCGGCACGATGCGAGAGCACTGGACGGTGAAAGCGCGGGGCAGGCTCGCCCGCTCGCATGCGACATCGTCGAGGTTGTCGCTCAGTGGCGCGGCATCCGCGATCGCGGCGAGGGCGGTTTGCGCAAAGCGTGCGGGGTGGACTGCAAGCGGCAATGACATATGGTGCGGAAATTCCGTGAAGGGGCGAAGAAAGCATGACGAGGCAGACGGGGCACCCGCAAGGGGGCACAGCCTGGAGGGGGGGATTTGGAGAGGAGCAGAAGAGAGGAGAGCACGTTGGGTGCAGAGAACGCCGTACGGAGGAAAGCGAAGAAGATGTCGAGAGATCGAGGGAGGAAGAGACGGGGGAAAGAGTGCGGCGATGGGATCAAGCGGGGAACAGGAGGGCAAGAAGCGACAAGATCGCCTGGCATCGTCGCCGCGATGCGCGGGGAAGATGGGCACAGGTGTCGGAATCCCTCAAAGTGCGGCGAGCCGGGCGAAACGCATCCCCTCTGCGCAGTGACGCTCGTAAATTGCAGAGAAAAGCACCAGTGCACGAGAAAGGGGCGGGAAAAAAGGAGACTCGCGGTCCGACTCAAGTGCTGGCGCGGTACGATGCATGACAAGAAAAAGCAAGGCACGCTTGGAGAGAAGACAAGAGAAAAAGGGCGGACAGACGGCACAAAAAAGGCGCGACAGTCTCGATGAAAAAAGGCGCACAGAGACCCGCAATTGAAGAGAAGATTGGGGGGGGCGCGTAGCCAAAGGGAAGGGGAGAGTAGGACGGGGCGCATAACCATCGGGGAAGAGAGATTAGCTGGGAATGCAATGCTGGACGGGAGGGGAGATTAGGGGAGGATATGTGGCTAGAGAGGATGGAAGATTAGGAGGAGACGCATTGCTAGAAGAGAGGGAAAATTGAAAGGGGACGCATTGCGAAAGAGGCTGACAAGCGAGGTACCAGGGGTGCACACGAGAGGGAAGGGGGAGCAGACTGGGCGTCGCTCGCCGTGCTCTCGAACTGCATTGGCAAAGCGCGTTGTCGCTGTGCGGTGCGAGATAAACCGACGGGCGGGTCGTCGAGGACGCAAACAAAGGCATCGAAACCCCACGCCAGCGCCGGGAGAAGAGCCATGACCGACTCGACGGCGGCGAAAGCCTTGCTGGTTTCGTGGGCCGCTCTCGTCTCGTCGCTCGTTTCCGAAGCAAGGCGCGGCGGCGGGCACTGCAAGTCGAGGCGATCACGCATTCGCCGTGGACGAGGAAAAAAAACAAAACAGCAAGACACGTGCAGACACACAACGATGATGAAGCTTGCAGAACGACGGGGGACGAAGGGAGCGGTGCAACCGCAACGGAGCGTCGACGTGCGCGAGCGATGAACGATCAAAAGAGGAGAAAGGAGCCGCACAGGAACAGACGTCGGCGAGGCTGAGGGGAACGAGAAGCAAAGGTCGAGACGGCGACGGATCCCCGTGGAGAGCGCCCCGCTAGGGGGGGGGGCGAGAAGTCCCATGGGGAAGAGACGGAGGGAGGCAAGAAAACCCTCGTGGGGAAGCAAAGTAGAGTAATACGAAGAGGGTGAGGGATGCGGCGGAGAAGACGGGCCTCTGCCGTGAGGCTCGGTGCACGGAGAGATGCCGTCAGAGGTGGTTTTAGGAAGGGGGGGAGGGGGGGAGGGCAGAGGGGATGAATGGGCACTGGGATCGGAACGTCGATGCGACGGAGCGGAGAGCAGGAGAGCAGCAGAGGGGGGGTCGGGTGGCTGGCGGGTGCGGTGAAAACGAGCGGAAAGGGCGGTCAAAACGGGTCAACACGGAGCGACGGGGCGAGCGCGCCCGCGAGCCGAGTAAGCCGCGGCGAGCCTAGAAATCCGCAATGCACGAGGAGAGGCGGGACGGTGGACCGCGCATGCGTGCTCGGCCTTGCGGTGCGTATCGATGACGATCCGAGCGGGGAGGACGAAGGGAAAAATCGGCGCGTCGGCGCAGAAAAAAAAAAAAAAAAAAAAACGGAAGAAAAGATAGGACAACGCAGAGGAGCGGAGGGGGGAGAAAAGTAGTGGGGGAGGGTTGGGGAGATACAAGCCGATCGCGGCGGCAACGCGCGTCCTGGGGGCGGTAACGCACCGTCGCGAGAGCGTTCCTATCCTGGGCAGAGCGGTCCGAATCGCGAGAGAGCAACGACAGGGAGGCATCTGCCTCCTCGGGCCACGTGCGAGAGCGAGAGCGGACTGGGCGCCCGAGCGTTCGCACCGCCGAGCTACACGTCATCGTGCGTATCCATCGCGTCATCGAGGAGGTCTCGGTCGATCGCCGGGGTGGATGGCACCGCCCGATCGCACTCAGGCGACTGGCGAGGCGGCTCCTCGCGGGCCGCCTTGGCCGGAGGGCTGCGGCGAGCTGCCCGCCGAGCGTGCTGCGGCGGCGTTCTCGGCGCGCTTGGCCGTGGCCAGGGCGAGCATCTGGGACAGCGCTGCAGCCGCGTTTGCGTCGAGGCCCGCCGGGAGGCCGCCGCCCTCGGCTCCCGGGGTGGACGAGCCTCCGAGACGGACCCTCCTCGGCGGTGGCTCGCTCTGCGCCGCGCCCGGGCTTCTGGCGGCCGCGTCGAAGGCGGCCCGCTTCGAGCCGAGCGCGATCGAGAGGCCCCCGAAATCGGTGGCACCGCCGCCACCGCTGCGGCCGCCGCCGACGGGCGTCTGCGCGTCGCGCAGCCTGTCGCCGGCCCTCGGGGAGGGACGTGCCGACAGAGGCCCGCCCGCGCCGCCTGCGAGCGCCTGGGCGACCGAGGACGACGGGGAAGCAGTTCGGTCCGCCAGATGCATCTCTCCAGAGGCAGCGCGCTGCACCGAGACCGGTCGAGGTCTCGGGGGATGCCCCGTGGGCGGCGACCGCACGCCCAGGTTGCCGTTGGGGGTGCCAACCGGCGCCCCTCCCCCCCCAAGCCTCGTCTGCTGCTCCTGCTCCTGCTCCTGCTGCTGCTGCTGCTGCTGCTGCTGCTGCTGCTGTTGGTGCTGCTGCTGCTGCTGTTGGTGCTGGTGCATCCCCACGTTTGCCTGGTGTTGCCTCCATCGCAGGATGGAAGCGAGGTCCGAGCCCAGGAGGCCCGAGAGCGTCGACTGCGTGCCGCCTCGCGCCTGCGCCGCGGCGAGCAGCTGCGCCAGCGCGCCGGCCTCCGTGGGTGACGTCCCCGCCGAGGCGGGGGCGAGCGAGCCCGCGGGCGTCGGCGCCTGGGTCGGAGCGCCAAAGGCCTCGGCGCGGAGCGGGCTGCTCGAGACGGATGCCCGGGGCGTCCGCCCCGAGCAGCCCGCAGCTCCGTCTGCCAGCGCGGCCAGCGCTCCCTCTGCGAGATGCGAGGGCGCGTGGAGCCCGCGGTCGCCGGCGTCGCCGCGACCGGTCAGCGAGGCAGCTCCCGAGACGCCTCGCGCGTCGCGCAGGGCGTCTCCATCCGCCGCCGGCGCGGGGTCCCCCGCCGGGGCGGTGCCCGCGTCGCGGGGGGGCGCCGCCGCGCCCTTGGCGACGGCCACAAGCCGTCCCAGCTCGCCCAGCAGGGCGGCATAGGCCGGCTGCGCGGCGCCTCCTTGCGGCGCGGCCCCGGGCGAGCCCGGGGCCGCGCCGTCGTCCGCCTCGACGGGGCGCTTGACGAACGAGGGACGCAGGAGAGACGCGTCCTCGCCCACCTGCGCGGCCGAAGAGCTCGGGCGGCCGGTCGAGACGGTCGGCGAGGCGCCGCCCGCGGAGCCCGGGAGCGCGACCTGACCGCCGGAGGGCGTCGGCCGAGCCGTCGCGGCCGACAGAAGCGCGGACAGACCCGAGGCCGAGACGTCGCCAGGGCCAGCTTCCTGCGCGCCGTCGCCGTTCGCGGCGACGGCGCGCAGAGCCTGCAGCGACGGCGAGACGTTTCCCTGGTCCTGCTGCGCGGCTCCCGAGCGCGCCAGCGCGGCCGCAAGGGCCTCGGCGAGCGAGGCCGTCGGGCCGCCCTGTCGGGCGGCGCCGCCTAGCAGCGCCTCGACGCTCCCCGGAAGGACCCCCGACGCCGCGGGAGACGCAGAGAGAGCAGACGAGGAGCTTCCATTGCCAGCCGCGGAGGAAAACGAGGCAAAGGTGCCCTGCTGCGGCGCGCGAGGCCGCGCCGCGGCGTCAGAAAGCGACGAAGCCAACGTCTGCCGCAGCGACGGCGGGAGCTGCGCTTGCAGCTGCTGTAGCTGCAGAAGCTTTTGCTGCTGCTGTTGCTGTTGAAGAAACCCGGAGACGCCGCGGCTCGTAAAGTCGACCGAGGGTCCAGAGGACGTCGAAAAGGACGCCTGCAGCGCCGCGCTCAGCGCGGCATGCGCTCCGTCGATGCCCTGCGTCGCCGCCGCCGCCGCGACGGCGGCCAGCGGACCGGTCGACCCCGCCCCGTGGCCCGGCTCCGCGGCCCGGCTTTCGACCCCGTTGGCGAGCCCCAGCGCAGAAGCGGCGCTCAACAGCCGCTCAGCCATCAGACGCGACGCAGGACCCTGCTGGTGCTGGTGCTGCTGGTGCTGGTGCTGCGGTTGTTGCTGGTGCCGCTGTTGTTGCTGTTGCTGCAACTGTTGTTGTTGTTGTTGTTGTTGTTGTTGTTGTTGTTGTTGTTGTTGTTGTTGTTGTTGTTGTTGTTGTTGCAACTGTTGCTGCTGCTGCTGCTGCTGCTGCTGTTGATTGGCAGCCTGGAGGGGCTGCGTTCTGGGGTCTGCGGCGGCGGCCAGCAGGGCGGCGCGGGTTTCCGCGGCCTGCGAAGCCGGACGCGACAGCGAGTAGGAGAGGGCGTTCGCCCCTGCTGCCTGCTGCGGGGGCTGCGCGGAGCGCGACGCGGTGGCGGGGTCGGCCAGAAGCGCCCCCTGGCCGACTCGGACGGCCTCAGCGCCTGCGACCCCGGCTGTGCCGTCGCTGGTCGCTCCTGCGGCAAGTCCCGCTGCGGCTTCGGCGGCCTCGGCGGGCATGCCTGCGGCTGCGGCTGCGGCCGCGAGCGAGGACCGGAGCCTCGCGACCTGAGCCTCGAGCTCGCCGATGCGGTGCCGCGCAAAGTGCAGCGCGGCGCCCTGCCGCGAGATGGTCTCTTCCATCCGATCCAGCATCTCCTTGCGACGCGCGCGGTACCGACGCTGCGCCTGCTTGTTCTGCTCCTGCTGCCGATCCGCTCGACGGGCCGCACGCAGACGCGCCTCCTCGGCGGCCGCGTCCCGAGCGGGCGAACCGGGGTCGGACGCCCCGCCGCCGTCGCCAGCGGCGCCGCCCCCCGCGAGCGCCCCAGAGCCGTCTGGCGGCGCCGACTGCGGCGAGCCGCTCGAGGGGGTCAGGGCTCCGGCCAGGAGCGCCTCGCCGCGGGGCGAAGCGACGCCAGAGGCTCGGGCCGCCCCGCCCGCAGCCGCGAGGTTGCCGCCGCCGAGGGGCGGGGGCAGGTCGACGCGAGGGGATTCCAGCTTGACGCCGGGACCCGCCAGCAGCGCCGCAGCCGCCGACACGTCGATCGAGCCGCCGGCGTCCGAAGAGGAGCCGCCCGACGGAGACGCCTTGCCGAAAAAACGGGCGGCGGGCGCCGCAGAAGCCGCCGCCGTCACCGCCGACCCCGCCGCCATCGCTTCGCCGCTCTGGAGCGGCGAAGCGGGGCCAGAGCGGTTGGGCTCGGCGGGCGAAAGCCTGGCGCTCTCGGTGTCCGAAGACGCCATGCCAGCCAGCCGGCCCCAGCCCGAGGACGCCCCGCCGGGCGCCCGCTGGACCGGCTGCGGGGGAGACGAGTCGGCCTGGACCGCAGGCATTCACTCCAACGCCGCGTCAAGGGTTCCCGGGTCGATCCCGGCGGCGCCCTTCACCTCACGCGAACGCGGAGTCGCGATGCCGCGCAAGCAGGTTCCGTGCACGCAGCCACGCGGAGCGTGCGGGCGAAAGACCGCGCGGCAATCACGCGGTTTGCGCGATCGCAGCGGACGTCACCGTCACCACGGAAAGCGCGAAACGAGCCCGGAAGACGAATAGCCGGCCGGAACGGCCGAGGGGCGAGGGTGCAGGGCGGGACGCGGCAGCGGGAGGCCGGGGGAAGTGAGGGATGGACGAGGGTAGACGAGGAAGAGAGGGAGGGAGGGTGGGGGAGTCAGCGGCAGTCGCCGCGGTGGCGTTGGCGGCGTTGCCGAAAAGATCTGCCCTCGAGGAGGACCGTGCGCGGGGATGCAAGGTCTAGCGCGGGCGATTACGCCGAGACAGCGCACGGCATCGATGCCCGGAAGCGAACAGGAGAAGGCGGTGACGCGACCGTCGCCCGGTTCGGCAGCAACCGACGCAGCGCGGACGCACGCCTCCTTGCCGGCCGTTGCACCGCGGCCCGCGACGCGAAACGCGGCGACGAGCGCCCGGCTCGCGAACGCTTTGCGTCGGCGATCGATGCGCGAGCTCTTCACGCCTCCGGGCGATTCGCGCGCTTCTCTGACGAGACGCGGAGCCCGATGTCGTGAGACCCGCGGGTTGCCCGCCAAGTCACGTAAAGGCCTGCCCCTGTGGGGGGGGGCGGGAGGGAACGTCGCAGGGAAGGAAGCGATGGTGTGAGGGAGGGGGGGAATCTCGCAAAGGCTCGCTGGACATGTCCGAGCCGGGGGAAAGGCGTAAGGACCTGCCGAGGACCCGCGGTCCCCCGCCCGCCCCTCCCCCACCCCCATCCCTCCCCCCTTCCCTCCCCTCTCCCACGCTCCCGGAAAAGGGGAACGCCCTGGAGGCACTCTTTTCTGGATGCGCCCTGGAGCTGCTTCTTGTCTCCGCCCGTTTGGCCCACCCAAGTCGCCACTCGGACGTCGTCGACGAGAAAACCAAAAGCATATACAAAAACGGCCCGGTCAAAGGGCATTCTGAAGGAGAAAACTACAAAACAGATGCGGGAGAAAAAGAGCAGGGTGCCGCGGGAACAACGCGACGTGCGCGCATGAGCGCCTGTCAAAAAAGAAACGAAAAAATACAAACCGAGTGAGATGCGCACGTGCGTGCCCCAACGGACGGGCGAGACGACAGAATCGTTAACGTTCTTTTTTTTTCTTCTTTTTGTGGATTTTTCCGGCAATCCTCCCCCATCCGGCTTTTCTGAACGGGACGCGCTCTCGCGAAACGGCGTCACCGCTCGTCGTCGGAAGACATCCCAGCCTTTTCGTCGAACGACCACTGCGTGCCGACCGGGTCGTCGGCGAACGGCCCTCGGCTTTCGGACGGGATCGTCCCCGTGCTCGCGCAGGCGATCGTCGGGGACGACTCCTCGTCGGGGCCGGCGGGGCCTGCGCGGGCGAGCACCGCGGCGAGGGGCGTGTCGGCTAAAAGGGAGCGCTCATTCACCGCTGAGAGCACGCTTTGGTCGAGCGGCGCCGCGCGCCCGAGCGAACCGGCGAGCTGCGCGCTCCCCTGCCGCGAAGCGTCGTCGATGGAACGCGCACGCGCGCCGTCGAGGAGCTGTGCGTGCGCGTCGCTGAGGGGCTGTGCGTGCGCGTCGCTGAGGAGTTGCGCGTGCGCATCTCCTCGGGCATCGGCGTCGATCGAAGGTGCGTCGGTAAAGTGGTCCGCGCCGAAGGAGCCTTGAAATTCATCTCCAAGCGGAGCGCCGCCGTCGTCGAAGACGCCGCTTCCGACAAAGTGGTCGTCGCCAAAGTTCCCGAACGCGTCCGCGTCGTCCACGTGGTCGCTCGACGCGCTGCGAACGCGTCCTGCCGCGCGCGTCGCGACCGGAGGAAGACGCGGAGCGCTTACCACAGAGCCAACGGCGACAGCGACGCGCAGCCCCGCGGAGGCGTCTTGATCGCCGTTGCGGCCCCTGCCGCTCACCGAGCCGTTGCGAGATGCAAGCCCGGCGGTGCTCCACGGCGCCGCCGACGGCACCGTGCCTCTGCCGCTCGGTGCTTCCGCTTCAATGGCGTCGGAAAAGTCCCGGCCCAATCCGAACAGGCTCTCGCCTGCGTCGCGCTCGGCCCCATCGCACCCCACCGAGAGTCCGTCGGCTCCGGGGCTGCAGATGACCGAGACGCGCACAGCGATGCCGCCCCGTCGTCCGGGCTCGACGCGAACGATGTGGTCGTCGTCGCTACCGCTGTGGCCATCGTGGGCGGTCGTGGGCACGGCCGCGTCAACGCCGGCGATGTCTTGAGACGCCCCGCCCGACCCGGAGCCATTCTGCTCCGCGCGCGAGGGGCGCGACGGCCTCGCGATGGGCACGTCGCGAGGGGCGGAGCGTCGGGCGCTGGGCGGCCCCAGCGCCCCAAAGGAGCTCGACGGCGAAGCCGCCAACGCCGATGACCGAAACCCGAGCGCGGCGAGATTGAGCGCGCGTCGTGGAGACGGCAGCGACTCGTCCGCCGCGAGCGGGTTTGGGGCAGTGCTCGACCCTGCGGTTGCGAGCCCTCGGAGCGAGACGGCCGCCAAGACGTCCGCCGGAGACGTGCCCAGCGAAGCCCCCGCCGCGTCAAAAGCAGCGGAGGTGGAGCAGGACGATGCGGCGCCCGTGGCTTGGGCACCGCTGGAGCCGCCGGAAGCGCCCCCGCTTCCCTGCTTCGCCCGTCGGACGCGTGCCGCCGCGTCGCCGAGCCAGGGCCCGGCCAGGAGCTGGGCGGCCGTGGCTCTCTTGGCCGGGTCTTTTTCAAGCGTCGCGGCCAGGAAATCGCGCACTCTCTTGGACAGATGCCGTGGGATCTGGGGCGTGGCGTGCTTGACGTTGGTGACCGTCGCGTCGGCGGTGCGCGCCTCGAACGGCGGCGAGCCCGCGAGGCACTCGTAGACGAGGCATCCGAGCGAGAAGACGTCCACGCCCGAACCGTACAGGGAATCGACGGAGCGTTTTCGAGGTGCGCAAGCCGGGGCGGGAACGGCGATCGACGCTGGGGCGTCGGAGGGGCCGGGCAGAGAAGCCTCGGTGTTGGCAGCACGCGGGGGGGCCGCGCTACCGTCGCCAAAAGTGCCAACAGCGCGTCTCTCGTTGTCGGTGGGCTCGCCTCCGCGGGTCTTGGCATCGAAACCCTCGGTAGAGTTCGAAACCGGCGCGGCCGCTTCGGGGTGCTGCTGCTCGTTGGGCGGCCGTTGGTGGTCTCCGTCCTCGGGCGTTTTGCCGCCTCGGTTGCGGCCAAGCAGCGCTGCGATCTCCGGCGCGAGGTAGTCGAGCGCTCCGGCCGGCGAGCGAATGGCGTCCAACGTCGTATCGATCGCGACGCTAAATCCCGAGAGCACGCAGCTGAACGAAGCCGGCGCGGTTGCGGACGCAGGAGGACGCGATGCGGCGGCCCCGCCCGAGGCGCTCGATGAGGCGCCAGGCCCCCTCGCAAGGTCTTCGCCGGTGCCCCTCTCGGCGGCGGTGCGAACGAGCACGGCCGCGGGTCGGACTCCGCGATGCACGATACCATTGGCGTGCAGGTGTTCGAGCGCCTCGAGAAGCGGGCGCGCGATCGCGTCGCGCACCTCTCTCTCGACGAGGACGCCTCCCCTCGAGGCCAGCAGGGTCTCGAGCGAGCCGTCCTCGAGACGTGAGACCGCGTACGTGCCTTCGGCGTCCTCCCACGAGGCGTACAGTGGACAGATGCTGGGGTGCGACACGCGCGCGCGCACGCGCGCCTCGCGCCGCGCCCTCACGGCGGCGAGCGGCGACAGCGTCTCGCGAGGGTGCGCCCTCAGGGCTACGGTGAGGCCCGAGCGCTCGCAGCGCGCCTCGAAGACGCTCGACGAGCCCGCTCCCTCGCCGATGAGACGGACGAGTCTGAACCGCGAGAGCACGAACGCGTGCGAAGCGAGCTCGCGGGGGCACCACGGAGTGATCGTCGCCGCCGGAGGGCGGGCGACGCCGCGGCGAGGCGGCACCGGCCTCCCCGAGGGGGACGCAGCGCCTCCCGAAGCGCCGGCGGGGGCGTCGGCGGCTCGCTCCACCGTCGTGGAATCCCCACCTTCCGAACTGGAGACAGGAGGAGAAACGGAAAGCTGCTCGGAAAGCGAGATAGGGTGCGAAGACACCGAGCAGGCTCGCGCGAGGTCGTCGGCATTTGCGTCAGCGTCGGCGGCCCCGCGACCCGAGGTCGTGGGCTCGGTCTCGTCGTTGGTCTCGCTCGGTCTGGGCATGATGAGCCAAGCGGGCTTGACCTTGCCGCGGACACCGACGCACGACCACGCACCCTCTCTGGGGGCCGTGTCGCGTCGCAGGGTTGCCGAAACCTCTCCGTCGATCTCGGGGCCGAAGAGGCGCGGCTCTTCCGAGAGCTCCGACCGGGGCGAGCTGATGCCGCTCTCGGTGCGCTCGAGCGCAGCCGACCCGAGGCGCATCGTTGCACCGCTGTCGGGCGACCGAGCGCCGGGTCAACGACAGAGGATTCGGGCTTTTCTCTTCGACGGAGCGTTGGCAGGAGGCGGTCTGCGTGGAGAGAGGGAGGAAAATGAGGGTTGGGGCGCGGAGCGGGCCAAACGGAAGAGAATTCGGACTCGAACCCAGTGCAACCTCCAAAAACTCCGCCAGAGCTCGGACGGAGGCAAAGGAGCGTCCAGCTGCGCCACGCGCACAGCCCTCGCATCGTCGCTCCCACGGTTCCGGCTCAGCAGAAGAACCTCTGCACTGCGCCCTGCGCTTTCGGCCGGGCCCCCGCGGCGCCCCCGGGGGGCGGGCCTGCAACGGTAGGCGTTTCCGCAAAAGCCGGCGCCTTCCTCATCTGCAGTCGGGTTTACTCGGCATTTGCGGCTCACCGAGACGTCCGGTGGCACCTGTGGCTTCCCTGGTGCCTTTAAGGTCGCCGCAGGGCCGCGCACGGCACGTTCTCGGTGGCTCCCGCGCCAGTACGCACGTGGCGCGCCCTTGCGCGCCTTTCCCGGAACGCGTCGCGGTCCCCGCTCGCCGCGCGCACCTCGCAAGTCGCGCCGCGTCGCAGACGAGAGATGCGAGTCTGGACGCACGATTCCACCGACTTGGCCCTTTGCAGCGAGGCGACGCCGGGACGAGCCGACGCGGCGACGGTCAACGGCAAGTGCGGGGGGGCGGAGGAGGGGGGGGAGGGGACGAAGGAGGTTGGGCGCGCCGGCAGCTCGAAAGGAGTCCGCGAGTGGGGGAGTACGCAGAGATCCTTTTTGTTTCGGGGCGACACGTTTGGGAGCTCTGAACCCGAGCGCACGACGTGACCTCGCGTCAGGAGGATGCAACAGGGAGACGGAGGGCAGACGATCTGGGGGTTTGCAAGGGGCTTGCGTCGGGATTTTGCGTCGTGAAACGAGCGCAGCGTGGGAGATGAGGGGTGCAAGCGCGGTGCGATTCTGATCGCGTGCGTTGCGTTGCACCGCCGCACGGCGGCCGGACGGCACGCGTTCGCTTGCGCACGCGCTGCGAGCGTTCCTTTGAGCTGCTTGCATGAGGCGCGTGAGGCGCGTGAGGCGTGCGTCGTGCAATCGGGATTTGTGGGAGGTCCCGGCGAGGCCTCCCGCGAGGGTGAACGGATGGCGGATGCGTCTCGAGCGTTTCGCCATACGCTCGATCGCTTTGCTTTCCCCGCGCC
Source organism: Prototheca ciferrii (assembly GCA_003613005.1). Taxonomy (NCBI): domain Eukaryota; kingdom Viridiplantae; phylum Chlorophyta; class Trebouxiophyceae; order Chlorellales; family Chlorellaceae; genus Prototheca; species Prototheca ciferrii. The sequence goes on from PEIA01006850.1 coordinate 23,793, forward strand.
CACCGGGGCGACAACGCGCCTGCCTCGACCCCGACTTCGGCTTCCCGCCTCCGCCGTGCCCCCGCTCCTCCCGTTTCTTTCTCCGAACCCCGCCCCGGCGCGTCCCTGCGCGCGGGCGCGGGCGCGGCGGTCCGTCGTACTCGGCGTGCGTTGCTCGGGTGACCGCGCACAGTCGACGGCATGTCGCTCAGCAGAGCCCTTCCGTTGACAACCGCCTCGAGCTTGAGCGGCGCGTCGGCGCTGAGCTCGCAGCCTGCCTCGATGCTGCGCGGATCGACGGCGCCCGGCGTGCGGCGGTCCGGTGCGCAGGCCGGCGTGATGGGGGTGGGGGCGGAGGGTGACGGCCGGCTCGGAGAAGGTGGGGCGGGAGTGTCCGTGCTCGCGTGCGGTCGACCCAGGCGTTTGCGATGCGCGGCGTGCCGCTCGATGCGTCGTCGTCTGAGCGCGGCGCGTACCTCTTTCTCTCTGCGCGCGTGCCGCGTCCCGTCTGCGCGCGGGCCGAGTCTGCCCGTTGCCGGGCCTGTCGTCCGCTCGATCGGGGCGGGGGAGAGGGGGCGGGGGAGAGCCCGGCGCTGCCGGAAGCGGGGCGCAGCGGTGCAGAGCGAGCGCAGACGCTTGC